>KN486784.1:25233-41213 GCA_000787095.1 Periophthalmodon schlosseri | reverse complement strand
AGCCGTCCACACCCTCTGGCTCTTTCTCTCACTGTACAACCCGGAGCATATGTGTCGTGTGGCAGTGACATGGTTAGTTTCACACTCGGACATAACAGACCGCAGCGGCACGGAGCAAACAGAGAGTATTCAAAAGGCACTGATCCACTGGCAAAAGGTCCACTGTGGGAAGCCACTGGTACTCGTAAAATACACACAGATTTATTATAGACCGACTAACACTGGAAAATAAGGTGACTTCTAATAAGAGAGTGAGAGTAGTACAGTATACCGGCCAATAAGTTTGTTTTTTTCATGTATCGTATTGGTCCAATATGTGCAAAGTTTGTTCAGAAATGTATTTATATGGAACATTACTTCAGCTGCCAAAAGTGCTTCACATAAAAAGTCAGCAAACTGATAACACGATACACAGGAAAAGTACAATAAAACACCAAGATATCCTGTCTAGTGTTAAATGCCAGGGAGAAGATGTTTTCAGTCTGGTCTTTAACTGCGTTTAAGACTTAGGACGTGACAGGCAGAGGGGGGCTGCTCCATTGTCTGGGCGCTGCCACAGAAAAGGCTCTGTCACCTCTGGTCTTGAGCCTGGCTCTGGGCACAGCAGCAGGAGCTGGTCGACTGACCTCAGAGCTCTGGGTGGAGTATATACATTTAGCATAAATTCAAAGACATGTGAACAAAATATGAAAGAAGAAAAGTGTGTCCGCAGTACAAGCTGCAGCAGTCTGTTGTGTAATCAATAATAGTGGATGGTGTTGCACAGTATTATGGGTAGGAAGTCGGAATTGTATTGCAGTGAAATGACTAAGATTTTGTTCACATCTGCACCTGTTTTTATTAACATTGTTGTAATAATATGAAATAATTTGAGTAGTTTGTTGCAGCGTATTGTATTAAGTAAAGAATAGGGTAAAGAAAAGCATTTTCTTCCCCACGTATTTGAACAAAATGTGTCTCGCCCCAGTACAGATATATTGTTCATGCAGCTCTTGAGCTCAAAATAAGTCCACTTCCTACTCTCTGCATTTAATTATAAAGCGTTGTATTGTTCGATAATCAGGAAGCACAAGGTTAGCATGCTAATTAGTGTTTTCATTATCATCATTGCAAAACTCCACCCTGGCCTCTGAAAGTTGTGAAAAGCGCTTATAAACTCATCACTGTGAGTAATTAGGATAAGTGAGGAATAACTTTGGACCACTGAACAATGAACTAGTTTTTTTTCCATGTTTTTTTTCCGCAGTAAAAATCTGGTACAGCGCCTTTATGCAAACTGCAGTCTGCAATCTTATATATTTATTTATTTTATTTGTATTTTTTTATTGTGTTTGAGGCATCAGGTAGGCCATTTCTTTGTGTTCTTTTTGCATTGATCCTGGTTATTTTTTTATTTTTTATTTTTAGTCACTTTTAGGAGAACTGCACACTCGGGCTGTAGTCGATTTGGGGCGAAAAATCTAATTGGGATTTTTTTGTAGAAGCATTGTAGTTAGAGTTGTGATTTGTGTTTTAATGAGATTCTGTTCAAAGTTCACATTTTAAACATGTCCAGAAGAATTGCCAAAAAGCCTAAAATATGACTAATACAAGAATCACATTTCAGAACATGTTTGTACAGAGCTAAACTACAGGGTGAGCAGTTTGTAAGCAGAATAAGACAAGAGATTTTGTGAAGGAAATGACAGTACTTCAGAAATAGCCTTTGTGGTTTGCTAATTGCATCTGTTCAAATTATGATTGGATTGGATTGAGATAAATAGGCCTGTCACGATAACACATGTTGAAGAGCGATACATCGATTCTGAAAATATCACGATAAATGATAATACTGAAATGAGTGTATTCAATATGGATAATCACAGTAAACCCTTTTCTAAACAAAATGTGGCCAGCAATATATAAATATGACAATGCAACACTAAAGGAGTTAGTTCTAGCATCTATAATGTGTCATGTAAGGACCAATTCAGATGTCATCACACAGGCCTAATGCTACATACACACGATAAATATTGAGCCTGAAAAAATCGTATATATTGAACGATAAGTCGAACTTGACTACATAATATATATTTTATACTTTTTGGGGTTTTTTTGTGTCTCTAGTGTTCAAAATAAAAGCGCTAACTCACTCACTCCTTCTCCTTTCTGCTGTGGCCCATATAAAGCCTTATAATGCTGACAAAATAAATAGTAATAATAATAAAACATTTTGTTGTGATTATATTTTAGTCACTGTTGTTGTGTGTTTTTGTTGTGCGCTTTTGTGGTGTGTTTTTGTGGTGTTTTTTGACTTTTTGTATAAAATCTTAACCACATTAAAAATACATAGTTTATATAGTTGTCTTTGTTATTGTACTACATATATCACAGTATTTCAGGCCTGTGTAGTTAATTAAAACTGTATTATGTACTTTCTAATCTTGCGTCTTAAAATCATGCGGTTTGGAGTTTGGACTTTGGATGATGAAATGAAATGACAATTATAAAAATTCTATATAAATAAATTGCATTTTTAAAGTTCAGCCCGTGTAGAATATTTTTTAAGTTATGAAATGTATCTTATTCGGCCATTTTGATTCAACCTGTTCAAGCTAATAGCATCAGTCTCATTTAGGGCTAGATCGTTAGTCTAATTGTTGATTAATATGGCAGCTGTTCCTTTATATTGTTAAATAATATAATAATTCAGTAATACGGTTTGGGGAAAATATTTAATCCTGATTTTTCTGACAAACATTGTGATTACGTTTGCGTTTTATGTTTCAGAAATAGGATTCTGTTCAAAGTAGACCTGTCATGATAATCACTATATCAACTTACCGTTCAAAATATGAAAGCTGGAACAATATATTTTGGGGCTCCGTATTTATCGTGTGTACAGTCTCTTTGCAGTAATGGGTAGATTTTTGTTATTTTTGCTGTAATATGATAAGATTTGAGCTGTAGAGGGGTGAAAAGGTAACTTCTCTGGCTAAGTATTGCTTCATTCTTTGTTTATTTGTTGTAGCTCATGTCTTTTAATGATACCGTGTATGGAAACATGTTCACTGGGATTATCCTGCTTTGGTCATTGTGTCACGGGTATAAAGTGCTTTCAATATATCATGCTTCAAAATGTGTTATCATGACAGACCTAGTTCAAAGTTCACATTCTCAACACGTCCAGAAGAATTGACAAAAAGACTGAAATCTGAACTGACAAACTAATACAAGAATCACATTTCAGAACATGTTTGTACTGATCTAAACTACAGGGTTAGCGGTTTTTATACAGAATAAGACAGGAGATTTTGCTGTTTGTGGATGAAATGATGGTATCTTAAAATTGCTAGTTGCCAGATCTTAGTGTACTAGTCAAACGATATGATTTCTGATACCCTTTAAACAAATTTTTAACCAAATAAATGCTGAAATACGGCGACTGAAGGCTTCAAAATAGAGAACATTTACAGATAAAGTCTATTATTTATGAAAATCAGAAGTTGCTTATTCTTTTTGGGCATTTTGCTTTAATAATGCCACTGTCTTTATCGTTATGTTCTTATAAAAGGTCTTTTCGTGTGTGTTTCAGAGTCTGTATGGTCCAGATAATAATTACCGTTATCAAAATATGACTATTGTTCAGAGATAGAGCGACATATTGTGACTACACAGCTCTCTTGAGGTCAAAAAGGGCTGTGGGTAAGTTTGTAGTATATTTAAAATGCAGGATTTGGGGAAGATAACCAAAATCAGTTCCTCTGTATTCTAAACAATCGGTATCGGCCATGAAAAAACCCATATGAATAATATAACTTTAAATATTATGAATAAGTTCCATATTTAAACAACTTTTATGTAATTGTACTTTGTTATCAGTGAAAACAACTACAATCTAGTGCAGAACATTATGGAGAAGTAGTTTTTTTCTACTTATTCTGGTGATATAAACACCATTATCTTTGTTGGGGATTCTCACGATTATATAAAATGTCCCAGGAACGATTGTTGTCGACCTTTTTTATCACGATAAACGATATTATTGTTTATTCTCCCATCCCTACTACAAACATGATCTGAAAAGTGATTCTTGTCTTAGTTCGCCAGTTCATATTTCAGTCTTTTTGTCAATTAAAATGTGACCTTTGAACAAAATCAAAACAACAAAATTATCAATACATAAATAGCAAATCTAATCACAATCACTATCATTCAGCCCATTCTATACACACACACGCACACACACACACACACACACACACACACACACGCACATACATACACACACATGTGGCCATTCTCCCAGCTTGTTTTTGTCTTTCAGTCCAAAACAAACCCCAAACTCTGTCTATTCTTTCCCTCCCATTACATCGCCCACTTTTATGGCACTATAAAACGCTTTTAAAATACTCGCCGAGGATGAGGAGGGAGGGAAGTCTTCACTGTCTCATCTGACCGCGGCCGGAGAGGTGCTTCCAGCGTGGGGCTGATGGGAGAGAGGGCCCGGCAGCGTGGTGGGGAGGGGCGGGGGCGGCGGTTGGGGTGGTTGTCGGGGGTCAAATGGCAGCGGTGATGTATGGTTGAATAAAATACATGTCCGCCGTCTCTGATCTTCATCTCGCGACATAAATTGTGGAGGTACAAAGGATACAGGACGGGCTCCGGTTTACAGTGTGAATGTGGGTTTGTGTATGTGTGTGTGTGTATGTGTGTGTGTGTGTTGTCTGCGGTTTGGAGCTCTCGTGTGATCCTGGGTTTGTGCGGTGAAGGCTGTACAATGATATCAAAGTTAAAGCAACACCGTGTAACTTTCTGGAGGTAGCGCCTTTCCATTATTCCATGGAACTTTCTTCCGGGAGATAGACATGTTTATGCCATACTGTGGAATATTACATTTACCTCCAGTTCTCCTCCGGGCCAAATAAGAGTCAGGTTTGTGGAGATGCAAGCCCAGTAGCTCAAGACACAGAAACATTGATGTTTTTTCATAGTTTTTTAGTGCAATAGAAACATTAACATATAAAAAGTGGCAAAAAAGTTACACAGTGGAGCTTTAGTTTACATTTTATAATACTTTTTTGGCTACATTGAGACTCTGGTGTGATCCTGGACAGGCTCAGTCCATATGTAGACTTAGTTTGGTCCTGGTTTAGTCCTGGGCTAGTCCATGTTTATTTCTAGGTTTAGTTCCAGTTTAGTCCCATTTTTGATGTGAAAATGTGAACGCACTCATTGTGAATTTGGAAGATTGTTAGTCAAGATTTTGCCAAAGAAATCTCTTAAATTTGAGTGTAGATTTGACAGAATGCTGTGCTCACGCAGTCTGCTACATCCATCCTGCGTTTATGACACGCTTTTTGCACCAGACTTGTTAGGGTCAGGGATGATGAGTGTGTGTTTGGTCTGATGAGACTGAAAAGGATATTTTTTTTTTTTAATTTTTAAATTAGGTTGGATCTTTTCTCATCCCAAGGACTGTAGTCAATTAACGAAATTCTTGGTAGACTAAAAGGTGCGTGGCATGAGCAGGCAAAAGCTCAAATATTACATGTATCTGACCCAAATTGCAAACTCAAGATCCTAGGCTGAAGTTCACACAGAAACAAATATGTTTATAAGAAGTGCCAGGAAATAGCATCTTCATTTGTACAAAAGGAGGTCAAACATAAAATTCACTGCAAAACCTCAGTCATATCATTCCATTCCTTTTCCTATCCACCATTGCATATCAATTCTTTCTAATTCCAATAAATTAGCCACCATCAACCAATTCACTGAATAAAGGCCTAACTACAGCCTTTTTGCCTGTTTGCAAACATTAATATTTAGTTGTTGACAAAAACCTTAAGAAAAAACCTTTTCATTAGGGGTGAGATACAAATTCTTCAGATGTTTTTACTTTTATTTTTGTACAATTCCTTTCATTTATTCATTGAACATTACTGAAACATTTTTTAAAGGGCCCATATTACGCTACTTTCTGATCTGTTATAATGTTGTTTCCTTATCAAAAACATACCTGGAGTTGTATTTCATTGTTTCATTCACACACAAACCCTGCATATTAAGGCCGAGTTCTTCTCTCATACAGAAAACACTCTGTTCCACCTTGTGATGTCATGTGGCAATACAAGAAGTGCTCCAATGTGTTTTTAAACTCCATCCACCTTCACTAGAACCATTTGGATCATTTCAGCCCTGGAATTGCCAATCTCTACAGAATAAAAGGTAAAAGGTATCTTGAGGTTATCTTGAAAACTAGCGCTTCATGACATCACAAGGTGGAACAGAGCATTTATTAAAGGATTACTCAGGCGTGTGTGAATGAAATAAAACACTATGAGTATGTTTTTTAGGAAGTAACAACATTATAACATGGTTTTAAAACTCTCAAAAGAGTTGATTTTTTGTAATATAGGACCTTTATGCATTGTTTTGAGTAAAAGCATGGCCTATATGGACCTTATTGTTGTGTTGTTGTAGTTGTGAGAATCTCGAGCAGTGGCTTCATTTCCTCCCAGAATACGGCGATGTGAAGAGGCTGTCTCCGAGTGCTATAGGGGCATTGCATTACCCTGTCTGATTGATATGCTCTGATATGGCTTTGATACAGTCCTTATGTACGTGCACACTGGTACTCTGATGTTGCGGTGAGAACAGATTGGACTGAAGGAGGAGAGGGGAAAGATGCGAGATACAGGAGGATGTGGGCAGTGGTTTTCAACATTATAAGAATTGAAGCACAGCTGAGTAATTTTTCATACCAAAATAAATTGTTGCTGGAGATGAAGTTGGCGTATTTCTGGGCACTGTTAACAAGTACAGTACTGATAATGGTATTGTACTAATATACAGAGACTGGCAAATCCAGGCTCTGTATTTTTTATAGAGGTATTAGTCTGGTCTCCACTCCTGCCTTTGCACCTTGAGCCACAATCAAACACAATCGTCCAATCAGATTTGTTTATTTCAGTGACATATGTGACATGAAGGAGCTCACTGGTCACCTGTGATTTACAAATAAAAGCTCATTGATTCTTCAGAAATCAGCCATGTTTTTTCAGCCCCTGTGATATTTTTTTCCTCGTAAGCAGTCATATTTATTTTGATACAGACAGACCAGTCACTGATTGGCTAATACACCTGCCAATCACGCCCATTTGAGATTCACCAGTGACCAGACTCACATCTTCATAAAGTATTGAAGAAGTGTGTGTTCTGGATCCCAGGCAAGCTACTAAAATTGTGGATTGAAAATTGAAAAGTGGTAGATTGGTACTAATTAATATTATATAAAGTTATAGTTTCATCACACAGGAAAAAGTACCAGAAAAAAGAAGTACTGGTGCCAAATGTGAACACAGCGGATGGAAAGGTACCAAGCCCTGAAATGAAATGATCCAAACAAGTCTAGTCTATTATAGTAGAATAGACTCTAGGGTGTCAAAAGTATCAAAAGATACTAATCGATACTAAAACTAGATACTCATTTGTGCAGGTATCAATACTATAAAAGTCACATTCACAGGACAGAAATGAACAACAACACTAATGACTAATCACTAGTGACAGCACTAATAGACTCTGAACTTAATTTGTGCTGAGAGAAATGTGATTAGCTTGGTTCAAAATGATGGGTGACCAATGAGCTGCTTTTTTCACATGCGTCACTGAAATAAACAAATCCGATTGGACGGTCGTGTTTGAACCTGGCTCGAGACGTAAGAAAGGGAGTAGTGACCAGTCTGGATTTAGCAGACAATATCTTTTTTTTAAATTTTCAAACCCAAATTGTGTTTTTCTCACAAACCTTCAAGGCACCAGCAGTTGAGTCTCCTTGTGTGACTCATATATTGTGTACATGTTGACAGTAGCACAGTGATTGGAGTTTATATTCCCCACACTGTAGTCAGACAGTACACAGCTAAACCGCTAACGGCTAATCTCCATTTGTTGAAAAGCTTTTCAGTGCAGAGGCATACAGCATGACCTCACATGAATATACTATTAAAAACCTATACATTTGACTTAGAACACAAGAGCTCTTATTCTCCTGCCGGCTTTTTCACTCATTCTGGACATTCACAAGTTATAACCCAGTTTCGAAGGATACAAAGCAAAGGACGCACCACTGCTGATACTGGCATGGGATATTGTTCTTGGATTTACAGCAGCTAACAACAAAATGCATACAACTCCTAAGCTAAGTTTTTAAAAATGTTCTTCTTTGTCATATTTTCTCTTTACCAGGTTAAAATGTTACTATTTTTTAGAGTAAAACACAGTGACAAAATGGTACACAATTAAACAGAAATAAGCAAGATTAAAATTTAAAATATATTCCTAGAGTGGTGCGTCTCTATACAAAAAGTGCTCCTCTTCCTTTCCACTGTGAGCGTCATACACACAAGGACTCGCCTATATGTTTCTATGGAAATAGGGAAGTTAAAAGCACACTTCAGAGCATCCTAAACTGAGATGTTATTAGCCTTGTCAGCAAGCTGAATT
Source organism: Periophthalmodon schlosseri (assembly GCA_000787095.1). Classification (NCBI taxonomy): domain Eukaryota; kingdom Metazoa; phylum Chordata; class Actinopteri; order Gobiiformes; family Gobiidae; genus Periophthalmodon; species Periophthalmodon schlosseri. Next base: position 32,720 of record KN486784.1, on the reverse strand, counting down.
CCCGTGAGTTTTGTGAGTTCACAAACTCTTGACAATCGTCTCGTTAGGCTCCAGATAAAGCGTTGGCATGTGATAGGTCCGACTGACCAAGCACCGAGCAGCTCTGTGGTTTGACTGGAAGCCTGCATCAAACAAACCAAAACAAACATGCGACACCGACAGACGTACTTCATTCTATTTTAGCAGAAATACAGAATATTTTGTTGCATTTGTGGAGGGAAGATGTCATATTTTCTTTCAACTGGATTTAACTCAAGTTTCATTTTTCATTCTGCTGTTGTGAAACTCACACAATCAATGTGAAGTATTTGTTTGAATGTTCCGATCATTGGTTCCGATCGCTTTCACTGAGAGCCACACCGGATTGATCTGTAGAACTCTATTTAGACAGCTATAGATATCAGTCTGGCAAGAGGCAGGGTAATGTTTTATATTATAGCCAAATGAACAATATTTCTATGGAAACAAGCAAGAGGAGGCCCCGGTCCAGGCCAATAAGGGTCAGGTTTGAGGAGAGGCAAGCCCGCTCAGAATAGAGGATGCATGTTTTTATGTTTTGTTTTGTTGGGTTTTTTCCTTGAAAGTTACATACTGCAGCTTTAAGCAAAACAGCCATTCAGCAGCAGTGTCTTAAAGTACTTTTCAGTGTTGGCCTTCTTGATTTTCTCAGAGAAATGATCATATTCATCATAATTCTTCTTTTTGTACAATTATGTATGGCTTTTTTCACGCTTCAGTTTATTGCAATTATTCATACCTTCTAAATGCATATGAGCCTATTTAAAGGGCATGTGAGATATTGACTTAGCTCACTGGCCCCTTAACACCATTTTAATATTTGTCCCCCGTACACTATTATTCTGCGTACTGTTGGTATTTCCACTTTGTGACATTTACACAGCGAGGGTCTGTCTGCAACGTAAGCACAGCGCCTGATTCTATGTAAAATCAACATTAGCATTCGCCTTCCATATGGGCTCATTAAGTCAGCACATGCCACCGGTGGGTCCCTGCACTCCCTCTCTGCACGCGCTCTTCACTCAGGGTTACAAAAGAATCACATTGGCACAGGGTGTAGATTGGTTTTGTTGTAAGCTAATTTTATGACGCCTTGGAAGTGGTTGGCAATGTTAATGAGGAGCGTGTTGTGTTAGTGTAGAATAAAGATGCTTTTGGAGCACATAAAATACATACATGTTTTTGCTTTCTGACACGTACGCCTATAGATGAGACTGGATTTGCAATTCATGTTTTGTGGCTTCAGTGGTTCAGTGGTTAGAGCACTCGCCCCCCAACACAAAGGTCAGCAGCTTCAAACCCGCGCAGACCAGTGCATTCTGCCCTTGTTTCCTTGGGCACCACACTTCACCTTTACTTGTGTCTGTATGAGTGTGGAGTGTGAGGGAGTGATTGGTGATGGTCAGAGATGACGCAATTACCTTTTTAGATTTAGTCAGGTTGTTAATGAATATGAAACACATGCTGTAAACCTGCCATGGGCTCATTTCTGTTATCTAGGCCCGTCACATATTTTGAAGTTTGATATATCGCTGAAGTAAATATAGACGATGAACGATAATATTAAAACTAATTTATGCCACTGACACAATAACCCAAGAGCAGATTTAAACCCCAAAAATTATTCTAAATCTACAGTTTAAATCTTATCATATAGCCAAAAAAATAACCAAAAATGTTCCAGTACTGCAAAGAAAATGTACACACGATAAATATTGACCCCAAAAATATATTGTTCCATCTGTCATATTTTGAACGATAAGTCGATACAGTAATCATCATGACAGGCCTACTGTTATCTCACATTCACTCTCACATATTCTTTCATGTCTACACCAGTGTGAATGACACTGGAGGCTGGGTAGGTAAAGGTAAAGGTAACGACCGTATGCACTACTGCTGCCCTGCTGTAGTCCTCCATTCCAGTGCTAACCAGGCCTAACCCAGTTTAGCTTCAGCGTGAAGACAAGATCGGGAATTCTGTTTTGAAACATTGTATTGACCGAGTAATTCAATCCCTTTCGGTTTTAGAATTACAACCATTTTATTTGCAGTTGACATGTGACTGTGATTCTGCTCTTAGATAAAGCGCAAGGACCAACACAGACACTTAAACGAAACATTCACTCAGAAAACACATAAAAAAAACTGATTACTCCACAGTCAGGACTTTGTGACAAAAAGGACATAACCGTGTCCCCAGATACGAGGTGTTCAAATCAAATATAGATTTTCCATTCTAATGTTGATTTATTCTTAATTACAAAAACATTGGACATGCTATGCCATTTGTTTATGTTATAATTTGGTGTCTTGGTTCTTAACACGATTAATCAGTCAGAATGAGCGTCATTCTGCCAGTTTCAATGCAGAAATCCAGTTGGTTTAAACCTAAAATGCCTCTCTCTGATCTAAATGGTCACTACCTAAACCCCAGCACTTGCAGCCAATCATGGTACAATCATGAATCTATCCTAACAGCTTTTTCTTTGCCAAAGTGGGGTTGAGCTTTGGAGGGGTGAATAAGTCTCTTTTATGGCTAACTATAGGTACTTTCTGCTATTTATTTGTTGCAGCTTATGTCTTTTAATGAAACAGTCTATTTAAAATGGTTTACTATTTGTTGCAGCTTATGTCTTTTAATGAAACAGTCTATTTAAAAATGGTTTACTGGGATTATCTTGCATTGTTTAAATCTTAACTAGTGGCATAAAGTAGTTTCAATATTATCGTGAGTGAATTCTGGAGGTTCTGAGCTTTCACAATCCTGTCCATATACTGAGAATGAGAAAAAAACGTGTATGTGTCTCTATCTGCAGGTTAAGGCTCTGGCAACACAGGTTCAGTTGTGTTTACAGAATCTTTTTTTAAAACAGTAAGAGCGCAGGCTACATACAGTTCCTTGAAAAGACGCTAACAGAGAAGACGTTGAACTTTGTGCCAGTTTTAGTTTCATGCGGATAGGTCTTGTAATGAGGTCATCACCATAAACCAGGACTGCGTTTTGACAGTTTAGCAGTGGTAATGGTTAAGCAGAAAAACGATGTCTCTACAGAACGTTATATAATCCATTTTCCATTGGACCTCATGGAGACACGGGCAAATGTACTTCTTATATTCCCTCACTGAGTACAGTCTTCACGATTGGTCTCAGTCCTGTTCACATGTCAGGGGGTTTGGTGAGGTGAGAGGAGGGGGCATGAGGACACAGAGGAGGAGTCTCGAGAAGTGAAGGAGGAGGGGGCGGGGCTTCAGGGGGTGTGTGGCGACGGGGCGGGACCTGGAGACAAAGGGACCCGCCCCCCTCACAGGCCCCGCTCCTCAGAGGTTTTGCTCTCACTTCCTCTGCTGCAGAAGGTGTGTCCCGGACAGCTCAGAATCAGGAAGCACACATGTTTTTTTAAAAAAAGAAATTAAGTGTAAGTACAAAAGCGTAGTAATCAGTCTGAGTGTGTTCAGCCTGAGATTACAGTATTTTGTACATGTCAAATAAAAAAGACAGGAGAGACAAAGGAGAAAGAAAGAAAGAAAGAAAGAAAGGAGGAAGGAAGAGGTGAGAAAATGTGGAACACTTGGAAGAATATGAAGTGGGTGGTGGGTAGAGAAGCAACTCAAGTAAAAGTAATATTACTTCAAAATAATATTATTCAAGTAGAAGTATAAAATAGTGGTTCAATAAAGAGAGTAAAAAATGGTAACTGTCAGAACTTAACATTTGATTTATAGTTTGAATTTAATGTAATTTGATGGACAAACATTAAATAATGCACAAACTGGTATTTTCAAAGGATCGAGACAAAAATGAGTAAAAGTATGCGGCTAGAAAAGTACAATTTCTTTAAAAAGTTACTCAAGTATATTGAGTATATGAATAAATGTAACTGAGTACTCCCCACCTCTGTATGTAGTTGCAATTTTTTGACAAGTATTGTGATTGTATTAGTTCCTAAATAATAAAAGAATCCCATGCATTTTAACAGAGGTGCGTAGTTACATTTTTTATAGAAATTGTACTTTTCAGGGTACTTTTCTAGCAGTATACTTTCAGTCCTACTTGAGTAATATTATTATTAAAGTAACAGTCCTTGGTTTGAACATTTGTGTTTCTTGCAGCGCTCCTTCAGGTAGGATTTAGTTCTTAGTTTTGTTCTCATTGTTGTGGAGGTCTAAAATACAAAGATGGACATCAGTATGACAGTACACATATACAAATAATCAAGTAAAATGTAAAATGATTAAGATGTATGTGGCATTAGAAAAGTTGCAGTCTGTGCCATTAGTGACCATTCAAACTGCCATTACGATGTTTGGGATAATGATAATGGGATGATTTTTCAGTGGATGACTCTCTAGTACTGGCTCTTGACTTATTTGAGGAAACCACAGATGTACACATAAGTAGTGGTAGTCGTAGTACTTGTAGGTGAAGTACTTGCACTTAAATACTTGAGGGGATTTTGTTGTTGTTTGTTGCATATGGGGCACTTTATATTTAAGGACCTCCTAGGGTTTAGGTCGCTGCACCCAACCATGATGACACATGCACTAATCTGTTTGCAACTGACAGTCCAAGGTCCTGGGTTAGATTCCCGGAGCGGGTGGGGTCTTTATGTGTGGAGTTTGCATGTTCTCCCTGTGGGTGGGTTTGAGTACCAGCGTTGAGTCTGAAGTATGCCTTGTTTTGGTTTAATTTTCATGACTTTTTGACTTGGCACAATTTAACTAATGATACTGGATTTTATATTTAACTTCCTTTTATATGACAGTATCAAAATGCTTTATTTCAAAATAGCACAAACATAGTTGATACAATATCAGCAAGTTCCAAGTTTGTGAATTTTGTTCAGTGGCAATGGCAATGGCAATAAACCCTTTTGTGATTCTGATCATAACATACATAATTATAGAGATCTGTGTAATGACAGGTTTTGACAATAGGCCGAATGAGTTGAAGTCAGTTGACAGGCCTGTCATAACACATTTTACAGCACAATATATTGGTACAGAGATATACTGTGATAAATGATAATATTGAAACTACTTTAAGCCACTGACGCAATAATAATGATGGAAAATAATCCCAGTAAACCATTTTAAATAGATAAGTATCAGTATCAGTAACAGTATCACTGAAAGACATGAGCTGCAACAAGTCAACAAATTATGTATCACTGGTGAATACTTAGCCATAGAAGTCACTTTTTCAACTTTTTACTGCTCAAATGTTATTTTATTACAACAAAAATACACCAAATCTCCCATTTTTACAAAGAAAATGTACACATGATAAATACTGAGCCCCAAATATGTTGTTCCAGCTTTTATGTATTGAAAGATAAGTCGATATAGTGATTATCATGACAGGCCTACATCAGCTGAGTTGGTGCAATTATGAAATCACAAAGGTTGCCATTAAACAACAACTAAATATCCAGTTTATAAATCTTGTTTTACTGCTGTTTAGACCTTAGACTGATAATAGTTTAGTTTCACAATGACATGAATGAAACATTTTAGTAGGTACTTTACATCTGCAGTGAGTCATAGAAGTTATTAATTCAACCTTTTACAGCTTAAATCTTATCATTAAGACAAAAAATAACCCAAATTTCTCGGTAGTGCAAAGAAAAAGTACACACGATAAATACTGACCCCGAAAAAATATTGTTCCAGTTTCATATACTGAACAATAAGTGGATATAGTGATTATCATGACAGGCCTACTGCTGCTGCTCTGGTTGCAGTGCTGGTTTCGACGCTCTCCAAAACAACACTTGCAGTTGCTAGTTGCATGTTTATTCTTCACTTTATTTCCCTCCTCCTTTCTAATAAACAGTTGAATCCCCGCCTCAGCAGCAGTCTCTACCTGGTCCTGTGCCCCAGCCCGAGCGCTCTGCTGTGGGCTGAGATCTGCCGAGGTGTGGGGGGTGCTCCCTCAAGTCCTCAGGCATTCTTTAAAAAGAGGAATTTCTTTAAAGACAAAAAGGCAGGAGGGGCGGAGGGGGTGGAGGAGAGGAGGAGGGATGGAGGGAGGAGGAGGGGAGCTGCGTGCCCTTTGTCAGGAATCACTTCAACTGTTCACCGCTGCGCCGGGCCGGCTACTTCAGGGACACGCTTCGAGCACGGGATTTTACAGTTTTAGAGGGGTCGTAATCAGAGGTACTAGAGAGGCTAAAAATAACCTATACTCTAATATAAGTAGTAGTGTAACACAAGTAAAGGAGAGTGGTCATGTGAGATTAAAAGTGAAATTACTCAAGTAATTTTATAAGAGACAGGCAGGGTTGGGAAGGGTACTTTGAAACTCTATCATCGTGCAAAAACTACTCAGGATTAAAACAGCTTTATTTCTGTTTTACCTTTTGTTATGCAGTTATTTGTGTGTTTTGTATTTTTCTCACTCATTATATGCAGTTTGAAGTCTAAAGTACTTGATCAAATACCACAATGTATTCCTTTAATTTTAGGAAAGTTACTGTATTCTGAATACCACCAAACAAAAGAGTAAAAGTACCAGAATCCAGTTCAAATTAAAATGACTGTTCAGAATGTGTATTTTTTCTACATGTATTTAGTTACTCCCCAACACTCGGTACAAGAAAAAAAAAACTTAAAAATCTTTTCTTATCATCAAAGTGGGACGTTTATTTCGCAGTATTTTTAATTCATTTTGTGCAGCTCACCACAGCTGCAGAATAAAATGTGTCCACTAAAAGGTGTTATATAACATTGCATAACGCTAATGTTAACAATAGGTAGTAATAAGTATTGTTCAAGCGAGGGCTACACAATGAACACATCTGAATACATCGCTGATCAAATCATTTGCAGATGCACACGATGAGCCAATCCTCTGACAATAAAAGCATGTGGTTTTAAGGACTCTGGACTTTGAAGGAAGAAATTGGATTTATGTTAATAACAGTAATTAATAATGGAAGGGGTGAAAAATCACGTTGTCTTTTGCTTTAGCCTGGTGTGTAAGGCATTCAAATCATATGCTTTTCTTTGTAAATCATTTTGAATTAGTAAATGGCTCTATTGCATTGGCTAAAATAGACTAAGGTAGGGAGTAGAATGTGAATTTTAAATTGCTCTAAACTCTCCTCTTCCTCTATCAGCTAAGAGGAGCCTATATTTGGCGGTGGTGCGTTTCTGGAGGGAGTGTGTGTGCTGTGTGCAGAGGTTAGAGTGGGCCCCTGGTGAGATTAACCTCTGCTCCGTGTCACCGTTTGGCATGCAGGCCCCGCCCACAGGCTCACACAGGCCCTGCCCACTGCACACACAAGTCCCGCCCTCTACACTCAGATAGGCCTCGCCACAGTTTGTGTGTGTGTGTGTGTGCTACTGCCTAAGACACACGCAATGATAAATGTGGAGAAGTTTATCAATATTAACAAAAATGAGTGTGTGTATATATATATGTATATATATATATATATATATACCAGTATATATTTTTTTTCCAT
>KN486784.1:0-25220 GCA_000787095.1 Periophthalmodon schlosseri | reverse complement strand
TTATATATATACAAGTATATATTTTATCTCCATGGTGATATTCACAGAACAGACATAAAACCTGGCTGTAGATAAAAATCTACATTTTATATTCTTTTCCAGATTACAAGGCAAGTTTGTTAAATAAAAAAAATGTAATCAGCTTCTTTTTTTTTTTGCATTTTCTGATAGTTCTATATTATAAACAGTACCCACTATTCAAATGTTGCATATATCAAATGTAGGTTATGGGTGATAAGTATTTTAATGGAGATAAGGAGATGGAGATTCAGTCCTGTCTAATGGGCATTGATCAGTTTGGATTGTTGTGGAATTGTTTTTAATGAGAGGTCTACAGTGAACGTAAATGTGGTGTAGAGTAGAGTTCAAAGTAGGGTGACTGTTACACCTGACAATTACAAGCAGAGAGGGGCGATATGAGAACAGAATGTATCACGATTCTTTTCCTAATTTTGATGGATCTCGATTGATTTTGTTTTATTTAGTGTTTTCAACAACAAAATAAACCACATGCTTTTACAGACAGAGGATTAGCTATAGATTAGCTATTCAAAAACCCCAACCACATCACTGACGATCAGACTTGACTGGTTCACAATCTCTTGATCTTTTGATTAACTGCCCAGCCCTACTCTGAAGTGTGTTCGGTCTGAGTGTGTTCAGTCTGAGTGTGTTCGGTCTGAGTGTGTTCGGTCTGAGTGTGTTCAGAGCACACACACAGCTGCTGTGGATGGGAGCTTTTTAACAGGTTTTTATGCTCGATACATCTCCTTTCACTTAATCTGCTTGTTCCTTCAGTTTTGACATATCATGCTCTCTTTGTGTGAATTAAGGATGCACAGTATATTGTATAAGTACTGTATCACAATGATTGCAACAATCTCAATATGCTGCATTTAGGCCTGTCATGATGATCACTATATCGACTCATCGTTCAGTATATGGAAGCTGGAACAAGATATACATTTTTGGTTATTTTTTGACTATATGATAAGATTTAAGCCGTCAAACTACTAAAGTGTTTCATTCTGCTGTTTATTTACAGCAGCTCATGATTTTTTAACAATATTGTAGATTTAGAAGTTTTTGTGGTTTAAATCTGCTCTTGGGTTATTGTTTCAGTGGCATAAATTATTTTCAATATTATCGCTTATCATCTATATTTATTTAAGCAATATATCGCACTTCAAGATGTGTTATCGTGACAGGCCTAACTACAGTAACAGTAAGGTTCACTAGCTGACAGAGAGTCCTAAATGAGTTTATTTAATCATAGTTTCGTCCATTTTTTTTTTTTTTTTTCCCCAAGAGTCTGATGCATGCACCTTTAGTTTCAATATAACTAATTAGTGTGTCCAAAAGTACATTCAAATCTTGCTATAGCATCAGTATTGCAGTACATACATATTAGGCCAGTGATTCTTAACCATAGGGCTGGGGTTCAAAGTAGAGCCACAAGCAGCCATGAAATCAGAAGAATATAATGCATTTAATATGAGATTTGGCCCCAATTCACTTTTCACAGAAAGCGCCGGGGCCCGAGTTGAAAAAGGTTAAGAACCCCTGCATTAGGCTACGTATCACAGTGATTTTCTTTATCCATAATGGAGCAGCCATACCTAAAGACTTTTGAATTTCACCTTCCCAAAATAGCCAATAAACCAGGCTTGTTCTCCATCCCATATGTTTATTTGTGTCCACTGACTACTTCCACCCGTACCTCCTATAGCCCTCCACCAGCCGCCCTACGCCCCCCGTCCCCTCCTGCCCCATACACCGGGCTTGTGTTGGGTCGGTCCTTTGCGGTTCCCAGCTGAAGTCTCCCCTTGTCTCCTGAATAGTCCAGTGATTAGCCCGCTCCCTGAATACTTCCAGTTATTAGCCCGAGCCGTGCGTTTTATCAGCGCCACCTCGACTCCATTTCCCCTCCTGATAAATGTACTGCAATGATGTACTACTTCCTTCCCCGTACCGCTAGATCAAATATTTTGCCGTAATTATCAAGCGCTTTTGGGGATGTTGTTAATTCGACTCAGGTTTTTTTAAGTGTTTGAAGGGGGCAGGGGTAGGGGGTCAGAGGTCGCGGCGGCTAATGGCGACGCGTTGGGCTAGCGTAGCATAAGGGCAGCTCTGTAGGTGGTGGTGCTGGCTACAGGGACTGGAGCTCGGCCCGTAGTTCGCTTTACGAGCTCCATGTGGGGCAGTGTCCATCTGAGCGCGCCCAGCTTTGTCCACTTAGCATTTCCTGTGTAAAAACGCCACCGTCGCTCCGTCACTTTTTATTATGAGGGATATACAAAGTGTAGGCCACCTGGGAGCGTGAAGCAGAGATACATGTAGGACAATATAAGAGCCCTTTATGAAAGAACTGATGCTCAATAAGATAGAATATTTTGTTAAAGAGGGGATATTATGCAAAAGTAACTGAACAGGTTTTATATGTCATCCATGCATGTTTGAGTAATCTAGCGATCTCTCCCAGTTACAGTTAGTAGTACGATTCTGTCCAATGCTCAGCCCATAAGCCTATGTCACTCCTACACGGCAATTCTCTGTAAATGTACAAAACATTGTACAAAACAATACACAGCAACTTCACAAACCTAATGCATTGTGCAGTAGTTTTATTAGCGTGATGCAAGTGAAAGTGAAATTTATAAAACATGTTAATATGTTGTTTTTTCGGCGAATATAGCATTTTCAAACATTGAAACTGGCAACCCAAATGAGAGTCATGTGAGGCTCATTCTGCTTTCTGATTGGATAGTCATGTTCAGTGTTTTTGTAATTAAGAATAAATCAGCATTACAATTGTTATCAGTAAAAACTATATTTGATTTGAACATGTTTATCTCATGGAATTTAAAATTCTTTCAACATCTTTGTTTTTTATAATGCACTGGAAAAACTGCAACTGCCTTTATCATATTTGCATGTAAATTGTACTGCAATAACTAATTGGATATTATTATGAATTACATCAAAATGACACATATTAATGAGTAGTGTAATAACCACACAAAGTTGACCTGATATGTAAATTCTAATCTGTAAACACTGTAAACATCTCTGGCCCTACGCGCCTGTCTTCACACCAGGCCACCTCGGGCTCACATTTCCCAGAATCCCCTGGTGAGTGGGCCCTCACGTTACACACTTCCTGTATTGACTGTCATGGCGGCCGTGAAACGCTGCTATTTCTGACCAGGAGAAGGATGTAGAGGCACACGATCAATCTCTCTTTTTCCCTCTTTTTCTCTCTCTCTCTCTCTCTCTGTGTATGCGGATGATATGAACACATATTTATTACATATGAAATCTATGGTTGCACAATCAGAACATATTCACTTAAAGATGTGGTATTATGCAAAATGGTTTTTTTGTTTTGTGTTTTTTTTTGTGTTTTTTGTTTTTTTGTTTTCTCCCATGTTACAATGTTGTTCCCTCATCAAAAACATGCCTGAAGAGGTTTTAGATGTCATCCATGCATGTTTGAGTAATCTAGCGATCTCTTTTGGGCCCTATTTGACCCTATTTGAACCTATTTGAATGACAATTCTCTATAAATATACAAAAGCCTGAGACAAAACAATACACCGCAACTTGACAAACCTGATGTGATGTGCAGTAGTTTCATTAGCGGGATGCACACGGATTGTGTTGTGATTGCGCTCTGGAGGGGAGGTGACTTAGCGCAGAGAGCAAAAGGAGGGTAAAAATTGAAAATGAATCTTATAAAACATGTTAATACATTGCTTTTAGCGAATATAGCATTTTCAAAACAATAAAAGGTAACATGGAGATGTAAATATGTTATGTGTTAGCAGTTAATACCCCATAGAAGTAAAATACCCCCTCTTTAAGGATGAGTTAGGGCAGGGAGATGGGGAAATAATGGCATTTGTAACAATATAGCACAAAGAAACCACAAAGATAAATAAAAACACACATTTTTTTAACAATATAGTGTAATATTCAAAACAAGTTTCAAAAAGTTGCATTTTGAAAATATCTGCAACTTTTGAAAGTAGTTAATTGTCAATTCATTCTCATCCTTTACCAGAATCAATGTGATTTCCTAGAATATGAAAAGTACAGATGTCACGCAGATGCCATCACAGCCTTTGGATCTTTATTTGTGAGTCAAAGGTGAGTAATGACATTTTCTCCTGTAAAAGCTCCAAGCACTAAATCTAAAATGTGAAAGAGCTGCTACAGTTTAGTTTTTACCTCACATTTAAAACAAGAAAATCAAGTAACAGATGAACTGAACCTTTCTCTCCTTAAAGATCCTATATTTCACCAAATTAATTCTTGTGAGCTTTAAGTTGTGTTATAATGTTGTTGCCTCCTCAAAAACATACCTAGAGTTGTGTTTTGTTTCATTCACACACGTTTGACTAACCCTTTATTATTAGTCTGTCTACATCTCCAAAGCTCAAAATGCTCTGTTCAACCTCGTGATGTCATGAAGTGGTAGTTTTCAAGTTAACAGCTCCTTTTACCTTTAGTTCAGTAGAGATTGGCAATTCCAGGGCTGAAATCATCCAAATGATTCTAGGGAAGGTGTGTGGAGTTTAAAAACACAGTGGAGCACTCCCTGTATTACCGCATGACATCACAAGGTGGAACGACTTTGAGTGTTTTCAGTTTGAGAGAAGAACTCAGCCTAAATATCCATGAATGAAAGAAAACAAAACTCCGGGTCTGTTTGTGATAAGGAACCAACATTAAAACATAGATCAGAGAATAGCGTAATATGGGCCCTTTAAATAACATGTTTCTGAGTCTGTGTGTAAAAAAAAAAAAAATGTTGTGGGGCAAAAACAAAAGCTCTCAAATGATGCCAAAAATGCAAAGAAATACATTTATTTGATGTTCTGTCGTGCTGTCTGTACTTCTGCCTCAGTCGGAATGTTGAGGGTCATTTTTCAAATTAAACGATGTCAGTGCATAACCTCTGGATATTTCTGTTATAACTTTTGTTTGTAGGTAGATGCAGAATTGATGAAAAATTGCTAGAGAAGTGCTTGAAAGTTTTTGCACACTATGAGGACATTAATATAACAGTTTCCATGGAGATAGACACTGAAATATTCCAGGTGAAGCAGGGAGGGCATCTGACACACAGGGACATTTCCGGACATGTTTGTAGAGGTCTAAACTACAGGGTTAGCAGCTTTTACACAGAATAAGAGCCCATGGAGACACAGGGAGGGCATCTGACACACAGGGACTTGCCCACCATAAATCATTGGTGTATTTGTGTTACTGCGTTGTTGTTAGCATATAGCAGGTGGTGTAGTTTGGCACAGTGGTGCTTTAATATGTACGATCCAAACATTGTTAAGCAGAGCGTATGTCACAGTTTCAGCTCAGGATCTGGACTGAATAATAATGCACAAGCTTATATCCAATTTATATATGCAAAATCTCATGAAGTACACAGAAATGAAATGATATATAAATGTACAGAGCGTTGTCACGGTCTTAACAACGTGAAAAACTTTCATTTTAAAGGGTTTGCAGTGGTCCAAAATTATCCAGAACATCCTCATTATTCACCGCTATGAGTTTATAAGCATGTTTCACAACTTCCAGAGACCGGTGTTTTGATGTTACGGCAATGCTAACAAAAGCTAGCATGCTATCAGTGCACTTTCTGATTCTCGGGCAATAAAACGCTTTGTAATTAGATGCAAATAGTACACAGCAGACTTATTTTGAACAATTGCCAATGTATCTGTACTGGGGCAAGGCACATTTTGGTCAAATACATGGGGAAAATCAGGTACAGGGGTTTTAATTTAGCAAGAGATGATTAGCCATAAATGTTCTCTTGTAAAATACTGTAAAATATTATCAGTGATGGGAAGAATACTTTGAAAATGTATTTAGTTACACAATACTGAATACCTGCATTAAAATGTATTTTGTAACCTATTCCAATACATGGGCTAATCAGACTAGTATATTCTGAATACTTTATATTTTTCTCACTGATTCTGTGCATTCTGAAACCTAAATTAGCGTAATGTGTTCCTTTGATCTTAGAAAAGTAACTGTATTCTGAGTACCACCGACGATGAGTCAATTATTGTGACAGGCTCAAGTAAAAGTGCTCGAACTTACTCAAGTAAAACAAATGGCAGCAAGCATTTATTTAATACAAATCGTTTATGCTTCCTGACCCATTTTCAGATCATTTTAACCCCTCCCCCTCTCCTCTTGCCCCTCCTCTCTCTCCTCTCGTGACCTCCGTTGACCTCTGAGAGTAAACTGAAACAGGGCAGGTCATCGGAGAGGAGACAGATCTGGTTCCAACCTGTGATTCAACAATTGTTTTTTTTATCAAACGATGTCATGCCGTAATGTGCCCTGGAAAACCTGAAACATTATGAGAACACGCAGTTGTCTCTCTGGAGCTGAGCGTTGAGTAGTGAGTTAAGTGTTTGCCCTTGAACTGGAGGGTTGCTCTCGCCGGTTTGTCACTCCGTCCACTTTGCACACACCACTGGAGGATTGTGACATGGAAAGTTAACGTTTAAAATTGTAATTTGTGTGTTTACCTGTTTTTATGTTGAGCAGATGAGAATGACTGAAATTCTGGATTTATTTTGTATGGGAGTGTTTGGACCCGGAAGTTCAGTAATACCTGTATCTGTTCTTTTGTGTTTTTTGTTATATTTATTACATTTAAAGATCCTATATTACCCAAAATTGACTCTTGTGAGCTTTGAGACATGTTATAATTCTGTTACCTCTTCAAAAACTTACCTGGAGTTGTGTTTTGTTTCATTCACACATGTTTGAGTAACACTTTATTATTAGTCTGTCTACATCTCCAAAGCCAAAATGCTCATATTTATTACATTTAAAGATCCTATATTACCCAAAATTGACTCTTGTGAGCTTTGAGACATGTTATAATTCTGTTACCTCTTCAAAAACATATACCTGGAGTTATGTTTTGTTTCATTCACACATGTTTGAGTAACACTTTATTATTAGTCTGTCTACATCTCCAAAGCTCAAAATGCTCTGTTCCACCTTGTGATGTCATGGAGCGCTAGTTTTCAAGTTAACAGCTACCTTCTACCTTTTCTTTAGTAGAGATTGGAAATTCCAGCGCTGAAATCATCCAAATGATTCTAGTGAAGGTGTGTAGAGTTTAAAAACACAGTGGAGCACTTCCTGTATTACCGCATGACATCACAAGGTGGAACAGAGTGTTTTCTGTTGGAGAAAAGAACTCTAGAACCCTAAACATGCAGGGTTGGTGTGTTAAACATGTGTGAATGAAACAAAACACAACTCCAGGTCTGTTTGTGATGAGGAAACAACATTATAACATAAATCAGAAAACAGCGTAATATGGGCCCTTTAATATGTTCTTGTTATCGTCGTTGCATATTTCTTTCTATTGAGTTCCATTATGCTGTTTGACGTATGTTAGGTGCCATTTTCTCCTGTTGGTCCCATTAGTGTTAATTATATCAGCTGGGCTTAAATGGGTTGTCTTTAAATATAGCTTTAGTCATGTCCCAGAAACACAGGGAGCACTGCAGACATGCTAGTCAAATGTTCTTCCCATTTCAATTGGAGCAAATGCATTACAATATATTCGTTTCTCTGCCATCGTCTTGTCTCCATTACCAGGCCAAGTTGCAGGTCGCGTCTGTGTAGAGGCGACCCTGCTCACAATAAGAATGCATGTTTTTAAGGGCAGCTAACCCACCTGTAATTGGATAAATACCGATTCTGATACCACAATGACAATAAAAACAGTCTTTCTTTAGACAATAGAATGTGATTTTCAGCATTAAATAGTGGTACTTTCTTTTCTATTCCCATGTGGCCTTATATCTGTGTAATCCCTCAGTGGTCCAGTAGGTTCCATAGTGGTCCATGGGCGTGTACTAGTCTATGTGTCTTATACTTGTGAAAGGTACAGCTCAGGATCATTATAAACATATTCAGGAAAGGTTCATTTCTGTCCAGTGAATGTGACTTTTTAAGTATCGACACCTGCTCAAATGAGTATCTAGTTTCGATACTAGTTTTGGTATCGATTAGTAACATCCACCAGAAAGTACCATCCCGTTAAAACACGTGTAGGTTAGTGGGTAACTCGATTCCCTGGGCACATTTGGAGCAGGTTTTGGGGAGTAGTCTGCTGTTGTCCTTGGGCGCGTGGAGGAGGTAGCCCAGTCTTCCTGTAGCGCGCTGAACAAAAGCCGTTGTGTCGCTTCCTCACTGGTGCATTGTGGGACTTTTGGAGAGGTCTGAAACCGAAGTGGGGTGGGGGGCGGAGTCATTGGCGTGCGAACTTTGACCTGGAAACGCCTGGGCACATGAGAGGAACAGGAAGGAACTCACTACATGTAGGTTACAAAGTTGTGAAAATATTGCGTGTTCATATTGTAGCTCAGGCCAAGACACAAACATAATTCCAGAGGTAAAAGCTTCAAAAATCCATAGCATTTGATCTTTAAAGGTAATATCGGTGTTTGATTTTGAGGAGAGCGGTTTCAAGGAACCACTCACCCATTCACACACACATTCATACACCAGTGTATACGGAGAACCAGTGTTATCAGGCAAATATAATAAATACATTATATAAAATTCTCTCAAATACAATTTTTTTTGAACAGGTTTTCTTTATATCTAAGTAACTACGTAGAGATCGACCGTTATGTGTTTTTTCATGGCCGATGCCGATACCGTTTGTTTAGAATACAGAGCACGCGGTGGTCGATAAGCTTTGCCGATATTTCTGGGCCGATATGTTGGGCCGATTTGGATTATTTTCTCCAAATTATGTCATTTAAATTTACTACAAACTCACCCAAGCCGTTTTTTTTTCTTAACCATAAACCTATAAGAGAGCTGTTTAATCACGTTTTGTGCAGCCATCTCTTCAAATTAAAGCGTTAATTTAAATATCGGCCTATGCTGGAGATAGCCAACATGCTAAAGAGTCCAAATATCGGCCCTATATATCGGTCTATCTCTATATAAGTTATGTATAAGTTATGTTTTAAAATATACAAGGACAATGTGACTACCTGTACCTGCCTATACTATCAGTGCACTGCATGTCTCTGTAATCTCTCCCAGATGAACTCACATTTTGTTCTGTGAAAGTCATAATAGCCGCTATAGAGTTTTACATACAAATATTTATCCATCGCAAAAGAAAATATTGGGTATCGGCTGAAAAAAATCCATATCGGACCATCCCTTTAAGAAACCGCTTTTCCCACTTTCCCAATAGAATGATCCGTTCTAAATGGTACAGTGTAAACTCAACAGCCTCATTGGTTCAGTGTAAATGATGGTAACGCAGTCACACGGCAGCAAGAGCCTGCTTCTATTCTATATCCCTCCTTTCATTACCCTATATACTCATTTCCATTTTCAACATTCTTTCCTCAAAACTCAATCCGATGGAGGAAGGAGTGGAAGAGAGAAAATCACGTAGAGGGAGAGAGAAAGAGATGAGAGAGAGATGAGACAGGAGTGGAAGAGAGGGTAAAAGGGAATAAAAGAGAGAAAGCGAGGGAGAAAGGGGGGAGTAGTGAAAGAGAGTGGGAATCAGAGACAAGAAAGGAATGATAGATGGAGGGAGTGAGAGAGGAGAAAATAGTGAAAGAGAGAGAATAAGAGGAGAAAACGAATGACAGAGAGGAGAGAGAGAATAAGAGGGAGAGTAGAAAGGAGCGATAGAGAGAAGGAGAGACTAACAGAGAAGAGAAATGAGTGATGGATAGAGCGAGAGAGTGGATAAGAGGAGAAATGAGTGATAGAGAGGGAGAGGCAGAGCAGAAAGGAGTGAGAGAGAATAAGAGAGGAGTAAGGAATGATAGATAGAGAGAGGGAGAGAGATAGCAGAAAGGAGAGAGAGAGAGGAGAAAGGAGTGAAAGAGAGGAGAGCAAGAGAGGATAAAAGGGAGAGGGTAGAAAGGAGTGACAGGGAGAAAGGAGTGATGGATAGAGAGCAGATAAGAGGGAGAGAAAAAGAGAGCGTAGAAAGGAGTAATAGAGAGAGGGAGAGAAAAAGAGAGTAGAAAGAGACTAAGAGAGAGGAGAATGGAGAGACAGCGCGAGCAGAGTGGATGTGAGACCAGCGCGGCCTTGCCTTGCACTCAGTGTACTGAGGCACTACGCTCTGCACAACAACAAATCTGAATGTGAATAAAAGCCTTGTGTCTCCACCTCTTTAACTCTCTGTGGAGTTAATAAACAGTGTGGGTTATTGTAGGACTGAAAGAGTACACTGATCTGAAGACACCGCTGCAGAAATAATCATAACTCCTGAATGAAGTCAACATAATTAGAACATTGGAAACCATTTTCTCTCTCTTCTCTTTAATTATTATTACAGATTTATGAATCTCGGCAGTATCATGGCGTCTGTATTGTATATGGAGCTTCCTGGAATTTTGTTAAAAAGTTAAAATTTGTTAGATAAATGTTGAAATCATTTTATAGTAGTACTGTTGAGAAGAACTGAGCACGTCTGTTATATGAGTTTGGATATATACTGCTAATATTCTAATTACTAGTACACACTGTAGTTTCATCTTGACGCATAAGGCAGTTTTTTGGCCTTTCTGTTTTTAGGTGTCTGTTTATGAGAATTTATTGAAATAATAAGAAGTATAAACATTTGATCAGTGCAGCAAATGTATTTGGTTTTTTTAACATGACTAATTGTTGAAATTACTACTTTTTTTTTTTACTTTTTATAGTTTGAAGTAACAGTACTTTCTGGTTGTCACACCTCCATCTTTACATAAACACACTATACTATAACTATATTGAAAGTAATTTTTATTTGTTTTATTAAGACGAAGTAGATTTGCCTGGGATCCCGGGAAAAGAAGTACTTTACAAAGATGTGAGTCTGGTCACTGTTGAATCTCACCAAGTTTGGATGTGAGTGATTGACAGGTGGATTAGCCAATCAGGAACACTCCTGGTCCGTCCATATCAAAACAAATATGGCTGTTTACGTGGAAAAAGACAGAAAAAAATTTCATAAGGGACTGAAAAACATGGCGGATTTCTGAGCGAAGCACTAAATTCTGTTCATTTGAGGTGAGATAAATAAATAAATGTGTCACAGAAATAAACGAATCTGATTGGACAATCGTGTTCTGGCCCGAGGAGAGATGGAGGGAGTGGGGACCAGACTGGTCACGCCAAGACACAAAATATAATTCCAGGGCTGAAGGCTTAAAAAATCCAATAAAATCTCAGCTGAACCTGGGAGTCCATCATCTGTCACACTTTAGGTTTATTACAAACAGTTTTTAGTCGTAGGATCTGGCAACCCAAAGTAAACGGTAAAAATGCTAAATAGTCATATTTATATAGCGCTTTTCTTTGTTCCGAGTCAGACTGATAAAAAAAAGAGGGCTATCGGTCTGGATTTGCAAATTTTGAAATACGATATATTTCTGAAGTAAATAGACGATAAACGATAATATTGAAACCAAACTATAAAGCAGAATCATTCACAAAACGTATTCTAAATGTACAAATGTGTTCAAAAAAATGGAACTGCAATAAATGAATAACAGAATGCAACAGTTAAGTATTAAGTATAAGTATTAAGTAATGAGTCATAGAAGTTCATAATCCAACCTTCTTATTGTAGTACAGAAAAATAACAAAATATTCCCCACTAGTACAAAATATTGACCCCCAAAACGATTGTTCCAAATCATTTAAAAATTGCGATCAATCAATATGAGGGAAGAAAACGTGATTTATGTTGATGTCGTACTGCACATCCCTGTAGCTAAAGCAAAATGGACAGCGTTTCGTAGAAAGACACCGGCGCACGATTGTTATTTTTGTGTGTGTTGAGATCTCTCTCTTTTTTTTTTGTTCCTTCGCACACTCTCCTTTCATGTTTCTTTAGTTGAACATATAGCGGCCTACAGTGTGTGAGAATAGCACACCTCCACCTCGCCTACTGCCTCTGTTCTGTGTGCGGTTCATGTCCTGCACCCCATCTCACTTATTTATAGTAACTGGTGTGTATGTCGGCTTTTGTGTATGTCGGCTTTTGCTGCTGCACTGCGCTGTCTCGTGTGTGGGCACAGGGAGATAAAAAAGAGGAAGAATAGTATATCGTGTTGTGTTTGTGTGTGTTTGTAATGCCTTTGTATCGCTATTATTATTGAAGTAGTCTTTGAAAATGAAATGGAAAATATGGTATTGAAATGAGGACACAATGATTTTATGTCATTTTATTTTGAAAAAGTTGGGAAAAAAAATCTTGCATCTTGCTTGTTTTTTTTTATTAAAAAATTTTACCAATAACTATAATAATAAATACATTTTAACAGCTATTATTTGCAGCTAATTTAGCCTTATAAAAAACTGCAGCAACAATACTCCAATACTTACACAAGTATAAGTCCATTTATTTATTTTTTTATTTTTTTATTTGATATAATTCTACACATAAATGTAAAAATAAAAGTTTGGAAATTTGACCAAAAAAATTAAAAAATGATAAATGTGAATATTAGCCTAAAATGCAAGGGTGTCCAAGCTATGGCCCAGGGACCAGATGCGGCCCTTTTTGTTGGCCCTCAGGCTTCTCGCTAAATTCCCCCAAATGATCATAGGCAGTACTTTTAACCAGGTCTGTTGCGATAACAACTTTTGCAGTGCGATATATTGCTGAATAATATATAGACAATGAACGATAATATTGAAACAATATTTTGTCTCTAACACAATAAAACTAAAACAGGATCATCTCTGTGAAACCTTTTCTTAATAAACAATGAGCTGCAACAGATAAACAGCAGAAGGAAACACTTAAGTCATTAGTTTGTATCTTTAATGAGTCATAAAAGTTATTTGTTATTTATTCAACCCCCATGGCTCAAATCTTATCGTAGAACAGAAGAATAACAAAAAGTTCCCTACTAGAACAAAGGAAATGTCCCGACGAAAACTTACCCCCAAAAATGACCGTTCCATCCATACATTGTACGATAACTCGATGTAATAATTATCGTGAGCTACTTTGAACTGCAAATATAAGCATTTCTACCGGTACAACATCACTTTGCATTATGATACAGGCCCGAAGTTAACGTCCCAAGCCTTATTAAAGGTATGATGGCTGTCAGAGCTGTGTTAAATGTGCCCATCTGAATGAGCCACTGTATCGACACCTGTCTGTGACCCTCCGCTTCAAATTCTATTGTTTATATATGCAGCCCACCCCTGCAGTATAATGTGATAAGTGCAATGTATTTTGTAACAAGGGTGGCACATTATGAGAAGTAATATTTAATACGTAATAGTGTCACGATACTAACATTTCAAACTTTATTTTGATACTACGAAATAGACTCCATACCATTTTCAATAGCACGATGATAATAGAACTATTTAAACTGTTCTGTCTCTTTATTTACTTGTCAAACTCTCAAGTCAGAACTAAATACTAAACGCGATCCAAAACAAGGCCTTTTGTTTTTCTTCCACCTTCTTGATTGTAACTCCTCTTAGTAGAAGAACTGCCCTGCCCTCCTCTTGTGTATGCGTGACTGTTAGCGCCTGGATGACTTAGCCCGGTGCTACATAAATCATCTGGATGTATGGCTTTTGCTGATGTGTAGATAAGCGGACGGTGGAGGAGCTCACATGACACGCCCCCTCGCTGCTCATAGGAAGTGTGCCAACAGTAGATAAAACTCGATGTAGTGCACAACAGATAACGCGCTAACGCTAATGTGGGCAGGTGCTGCTAACCACAAAGTAGCACAACCGCCATGTTGGAGAGGTCTGCCTGGGTCTTCTTTTTGTGCTTGTATATGTGAATTATGGATGTAAGACTTGAATTTGAATGGTTCGTAATTATCGCTCACAAAACCTGAAATTATTTAAAGCCCTATTGCGTAACTTTTTAGCCTAAAAATACTACAATGAAGTTTGGGGTTTTTTTAGATGTTTTTATTGCACTGAAAAACATAGAAAAACATGCATTCTTACTGTGAGTGAGCTTGCTTCTCCACAAACCTGACTCTTATTTGACTAAGAAGAGGGCCTGTTCCTGCTTTGGCAATAATATTCTACAGTATGGCATAAAACCCATCTGTCTCCTTGGAGAATGTTCCGAAGTATGGTGTTAACTTTCATTTCCATGGAATCATGCATCGTGCTATCTCCAGAAAGTTACAGTTCTAAATATATTTCCATTTTTATACTTTGTGATTGTGGAACCCTTGTTATAGTAATGCGTACTTTTTAGTCGATTTATCCACCAATAAATGTGAATTTTAACATACATGTACAAGCATTGTTCCCTTACAAATCTGCATGTCCCGCACATGGGCCGCTGCTCTACCACTGAGCCACGCCGCACTGCACCAGCCCCGGTCTTTCTCATAAAGATGTACTGTGTAACGTATAAATGACCCGTCTCTTTGCTCGGCTGATTTGGTTTCTTTTGTCCATGAAGAGAGTATATAGTACATGATAAGACAAAACACGCCACTCTTCTATAGAATCCATACATGCAGATGAGCGCGACCTTGTCTAGTCTGAGGAGTTTCTCACCAGGGAAAGAAACATTTATATTTGAAACTTTGCCTTGCTTTGTGCACCATTCACTTGCGCATATGTAGGATTTAAATTTAAAGGCACCGTACCTGACTTCTACCATTTTAAAAACGTGAAAAACAGAACTAGTTCATTGTAAGCGGTTTGCAGTGGTCCTAAGTCATCCCTCACTTACCTTATGCATTCCGAGCACCCTGAGTTTACGAGTTTATAAGCGCTTTTCACAATTTTTTGGGAGTAACGCTAACAAGAACTAGCATGCTAACAGCGCACTTCTGGATCATCGGACAATAAAACGCGTTATAATTAGATGCCGACAGTACACAGCGGCTTTATTTTGACCTCAAGAGCTGCTTGTGCAATATATCTGTACTGGAGGAAGATATTTTGCTCCAGTATATGGGGGAAAACCGTGTACAGGACCTTTAACATTATGTATATGTGATGTGTTTTATTCATGACATTTTGTGGCGGGTTTCTTATGCAGATTATGATTCAGATTAGACCGGCTTCTATAGGGTCCACTGTGGAAGATTGGTTAAGAGCATGTAAATGTCTTCTGCAGGTCTTGAAGGTGAACAGAGGGATCTGAACATTTATGGTTTTGTGATGAATCGGTATCAATATCGGCCAATACCGATACCAGAACTGATATTTCGCCAATCACTTGCGTGTTTATAGAATTACTGGTACTGGACAATATTGATAAAAATGAATACATATTTGATTTCTTTTTTTTTTATCCTACAAAGATATTATTCCAAGCATGTTTGTGAATTGAAAAGTATCTGTATGTCTTGGTTTGAAGTATCAATATGGCAAAGAATTGTAATATCACCTTGTATCCCACTATATCATAAGAAAACCTGAAGTTTTTCTAACCACCAAGCCGCTATGTCACATGAAGCGGTCAAATCATGAAACGAAAAAATATATATATATGATAGTTTTATAGTGTCATGGTTCATCTGAACAAAACTACCCGATCCACTCAGTCCACTGTTAACCGAAACTGCTCAGTCTCCAAAAGCTCCTCTGCCTTTGCACAGTTGGCCTTTTCATTTCTAACCATCAGAGAGTGGAATCAGTCTGATGCTGTACCTGTCTTAAAACAGGAAAAACAGAACTAGTTCATTTTAAACAGTTTGCAGAGGTCCAAAGTTATTCCTCACTTTCCTTATGCATTCAGAGCATCCTAATTATTCACCACAATGAGAACTTTTAGAGACCGTCACAGTAATGCTAACCACAACTAGCATGCTAACCGCGCAGGCTAGTTAAATGCTTTATAATTAGATGCAGACAGTACACAGTGGACTTATTTTGACCTCCCAAGCTGCTTATACAATACATCTGTACTAAGGCAAGACAAGACATTTTACTCAAATACAAACCGGGTACGGGGCCTTTAATCATTTTAGTTGAAATTTGAGAAAGCACATTGTAGATAATGAACTGAAATCACAATTTGAATGGACACAATGAGCTAACCACAAAGGCTGAAGTACCATCATTTCGTCTGCAAACAACAAAATCTCTTCTTATTCTGCATAAAAACGTCGAACCCTGTAGTTTATGTCTGTACAAACATGTTCTGATATGTGATTCTTGTGTTAGTTTGTAAGTTCATAGCTGAGTATTTTTGTCAATTCTTCTGGACATGTTAAAAATGTGAACTTTGAACTAGGCCTGTCACGATAATCACTATATCGACTTCAGTACATGACAGATGGAAACAATTTTTGGGTGTCAATATTTATCGTGGGACTTTTTCTTTTTATTAATGGGAAATTTTTGGTTATTTTTCTGTTCTACGATGAGATTATGAACTTCTGTGACTCATTATAGACACAAACTAACTACTTAACCATTGCATTCTGCCATTTATTTATTGCTGCTCATATTTTTAACAATATTGTACATTTAAAATCGTTTTTGGGGGATAATTCTGCTTCATGTTTGGTTTCAGTGTTATCGTTTATCATCTATATTTACCTTAGCAATATATCGCACTTCAAAATGTGTTATTGTGACACACCTGCTAGTATTAAAACATAAATCGCATATCTAATCATAATCGCTACGCTTGTCCAAAAAAAAATTGTAATTCAATATTTTTTCCAAACCGTTCTGCCTGACTTACACTACCACACATGTAGACCTTTTAAAGCTCGATATATCGCTACAGAGAAATATTGCGATAAACGATAATATTGAAACAGCTTTATGCCACTAATTAAGATTTAAATAATGCAAGATAATCCCAGTGAGCCATTTTTAAATAGACTTTCACTAAAAGACATGAGCTGCAACAAATAAACAGCAGAGTACCTAGAGTTAGCCATAAAAGGGACTTACTCACCCCTCCACAGCTCAAATCTTATCGCATTACATCAAAAATATCCAAAATCTCCCCACTTTTGCAAAGAAAACGTACTCAAGAAAAACATTGAGACCCAAAAAATATTGTTCCAGTCTTATATTTTGAACGATGAGTTGAGATATTGATTATCAAGACAGGCTTACGCACATACCTGGACATAATTACCGTTACTCCGTGTGTTGACCCGCTCCGTCCCTCTTCTGTGTCCTCAGAGTAAGCTGGTGATGGAGGGCTTCCGCAGCCTGAAGGAGGGCGAGCCGCTGGAGTTCTCCTATAAGAAGTCCTCCAAAGGTCTGGAGTCTCTGCGGGTGACGGGCCCCGGGGGAGGGCCGTGCTCGGGCAGCGAGAGGAGGCCCAAAGGAAAGATGCCCGTGCACAAGCGCAAACCAAAGGGAGACCGGTGAGTGGGTTGGTTTCGCTTCTGTGGCCAGTGCGATTTCAAGTACCTGGTAACATCACACACGACTGCCCTGATTACAGCCGGGTGTTTTTGAATACAAACACCTGGCTGGAGGGGCGGAGTTTGAGACTGGCGCGGAGATAAGGTTGTAACGCAGTTTCCTCATCAATAACACAGAGTTGTATTTTGTTTCATTCACACATGTTTGAGTAACTTGGTCCGTCTTCATTAGAACAGTCCAAAGTTGATCATAAATTGCATTGCTAATCTCTGGCATCGATTGCTTTAGCCTTCAACGCTAATGCTAACTTAAACCGGTCATGTACACACTGCTGCACCAAAGCGCTAGTGCTAGTACCACCAGTCACACTACTGTGACCGGTGGTACGCAAGATTCTTCTGGTGGTATTAACTAAGGGATTTTTACTAAGGGATTTTATTTATTTATTTATTTATTTTTATTATTTATTTTTTTTTACAATTTTGTCCTCCTTTGGTTTAGTCCTTTAGTCATGTTTAAGACCTACGTTAGACCTGCTAGAAGCCTAGTTTAAACCAGGTATAGTGCTATTTTCTCATGTTTTTACTTTCACTTTCAGAAGCTCTGATACAGTGTCTTTTTACTGGGAAGTACCATTCCATTTTTAACATGATTCAAGCCTCATATGTAATATAATAATGTATTTATTATTTATTTATTTATGGGTGGGACTAGACGCAATTTATTTAGATGAGACAAGACAAGAGATTAGGTCCACGAGAACGAGACAAGGCGAGATTTTGAAATAATTTATTATAATAATTAATCATTTTGATTAATTAATTCATTTTGACCTAATTTTTTTTTTTTTTTTGTAATTGTAGACTTATATTTTGGAACCACAGCTCCTCAAGAGATGTAACTTAACAGCCCTTAACTCTTTTTCTCAAAATATCAACCCCATGGAAAACATTTCTTGAGATAATTCTGCTCATGTGTGTCTGTCATGAGATCTGGGAGCACGAGATCTTGTCCCATGCCTTTATTATTATTATTATTATTATTATTATATGGCATATGCAGTGATGTATAAAGTATTAGTGTGGGTGGGGGATAGGTGGATGTAACCAGTCACAGTGAAGAGTGAACTCCCAGATGAGTCTGATGGCTTTCCTCACCCTTAACAACACAAACATCATTTTGATCTGTGATATTATTTTTTGTCATATCCTCCGCCCCGAATGTGTATCTTGCTTGACAGCTTGATCCTAACCGGATAATACGCGTACGTTGTAAGTATTATTGTAATTAAATGCTCAGACCCCAGAAGGCGAGAAGGTTGAGGGCTAAAAGCTTGCCAGGTTATTTTGGGGAGAAAACGGCATTCTGTCAAACACCGTTATCCTTAATATCTCTATAATTACCACATCATGAGGTTTATGCAGTGGAATGAGCTCTTTGTATTATCTGTCGCCATAGAACATTACAACTACTTAAACCCCATATGGTCAGTTTATGTGGCAGATAGACAGATATGTAAAAGAGGGCGCAGTATAGAGCTATAGGCAGTGTCAGTGGCACATACACTATAGACATATTCAGATATATATGTGTTGACAAGTGACATCAGAAAGACAGTGAATCAATGCGTTCACCCATCACGCCTTTGTGCCAGGAAACCTATATAATATGTACGTGTGCGTGCGAGGTGAGCCATTTCTGAGCGGGGCTGATCAAACCTATTCATTCCGCGCGGCTACATGCTTGTTGCTATGGTTATGCCGCGGCGTAATATAGAATTCAATAGGGCACTTTGACTCGCCAGCGCCGCTATTTTAAATCAATCCGGCGCTTTAAGGTGAGGGGCGGGTCAGAGCGGCGATGGATGGGGGCATATGCATTTCAATACCTTCAGTGTTTTGTGCGCGGTTCAAACCGAGGAGGCAGGCTGGAGTTCTGTGTCCGAGGAATATGTGGAAAAAAGACTTGCATAGGTTTTGTTCATGGGAAGTCATATCATTCTCAAGAGTTTATAGTTAAAGGGGTATTTAGCATTAAAGGGCTCATATTACGCTATTCTCTGATCTATGTTATCACGTTGTTTCCTCATCAAAAACATACCCAGAGTACCTTGTGATGTCATGTGGTAATACAGGAAGTGCTCCAATGTGTTTTTAAACTCCACACACCTTCACTAGAATTATTTGAATAATTTCAACCTCGGAACTGCCAATTTCTACTGAACTAAAGGTTAAAGGTAGCTGTTTACTTGAAAACTACCACTACATGACATCACAAGGTGGAACAGAGCATTTTGAGCTTTGGAGATGAATTAAACTCCAGGTATGTTTCTGAGGAGGCAACAACATTCATTTACATTTGCGCAATATAAGTCCTTTAAACACTAAAATATCTAGATCATTAATTTACATTTTGATCACTGCAAGCTGCAATATTGATCCAAAATGGGTTAAAGGAGACTTACTACACAAAATTGACCATTCAGAGCTTTTAACCATGTTGTTTGTTTCCCTTTCTCAGTTACCCACTCAAAGTCGTATTTAGAGTAGGTTTGTCAAAAGTATCAAATATCAGATACTAATCGATACTGAAACTAGTATCGAAACATTTGGGCAGGTATTGATAATAAAAAAGTCACATTCACTGGACAGAAATGAACCTTTCCTGAATATCTTTAGAATGATCTTGAGCTGTATCTTTCACAAGTATAAGACACATAGACTAGTACACGCCCATGGACCACTATGGAACCTACTGGACACTGAGGATTACACAGATATAAGGCCACATGGGAATAGAAAAGAAAGTACTACCATTTAATGTAGAAAATCACACTCTATTGTCTAAAGAAAGAGTTTTTTTACTATCATTGTGTTATTGGAATTGGCATTGAGTATCGCGTCTATATTCTTTAGTATCGAAATCGAGTTTGAGATATTAGTATCGTGACTAACTCTTACAGTGTTCACATATTAGCCTAGTGTTTGGAGGTGTGAGAAGCAAGCTCAGGAAAGCGTATCCGTGTGGAGCAGCCTCATTGCTTTACCTGGCTGAATAATTGAGGCTATTTTGGGTAATGGATCCGCTCAGAGGTCAAGTGTCTGCTGTCCAGTCAAGTTTGTTTGTTTTTTTTTTTAATTGTTAAAGGACAGTAACAAACAATACAGCAATAACACAAGGGCAATTAAAGGCACAGATTTTTAGGGGCGTAAAAATGTGGCTCTTCCCAACTTTCAGAGGCCAGAGAGGAATTTTGCCGTCTAATGCTAACATCTAGCATGCTAACAGCGCTTACTTCCTGGTTAGTGCAGGATAAAACGCTTTATAATTAGATACAGACAGCAAACATTTATCTCATTTTGATCCTTTGAGATGTTTTTACAATATGTTGTACCGGGGCAAGACAAATTTTACTTAATACGATGAAAAAATTGGGTACAGCGCCTTTAATTATTTAGAAAAATAATCAAGATGTTTATAATGCTGGACTGTACAATTTGGAACGAAGGTTAGGTTACAGAACCAAACATGCCCGTCCAATCAGATTTGTTTATTTCAGTGACGCATGTGAAGCGAAGGAGCTCATTGGTCACCATCATTTACAAACAAAATCACATTTCTCTGACCTCAGATTAACCGAGTTTAGTGCTTGGCTCATTAATTCTGCAGAAATATTTTTTTCCTTTATTTTTTCCAATATGGACGGACCATGCGTGTCCCTGATTGGCTAATCCACCTGTCAGTCACACCCATCTGAACTCAGGAAGATTCACCGGTGACCAGACTCGTTGAGTGTATTCGTTGAGTGTAGAAGTGTGTGTTCTGGATCCCAGGCAAACATGTTTTTTTATGTTGACATGACATTTATTTAGATTTGGGGAAAGCTGTATTATTTGTAGGCTGTTTTTGGCGATGGTCGTGTCTCTGGTCCAGCATCAGAACTGAGGACAGTACAGTCAGCTACATGTTATGTCATGTGGTTGTTAGCGCGCTCAGTAGAGGCTGCAGCTGCTCTGACCCCTGCTGGTCACTACACTGCACTACACTGTAACCAGCCTGTGCGAGTGCTCAAATGTTCACAAAAAGATCGTGCTGCTTGACCGAAGACACGGTTCTGTTTTGTAGAATTGACTTTGATGATTTAATGCATGTCATTTCTGATTCACTCTACTAGTCAAAAGTTTGGACACACTTTTTCATTTACTTTTTCGTGTATGTTTATTTACAGGATTATTTACATTGAAGATTCTCACTGAAGGCATCAAACCTATGAATGACGCATATGGAACTCTAATGTTAGATTTTATATTTTTTTATAAAGCCTTTGCCCTTTGTTTTGATCACAGCTTTGCACTCTTGGCATTTCTTGACCTTGAAAAGTCACAGCTGTGAAGTGAAAACTATTTCAGGAGACTTTATCATGAAGCTCTTTGAGAGAAGGCCAAGAGTTTGCAGCACTGTCCACAAAGCAAAGGGTGGATACTTTAAGATTTTGAATATGAAATATGTTTTAAACATATTTAGTTGAGTTATTTCACAGTTTTTCTTTGCTACATAATTCCGTATGTGTTGCACAATATATTAGAGGTCTTTCTATGTATTTAAAATGTAGAAAGTACTGTACTACAATGACATTTGAGCCATAGAAGTTTGAATAAATAACTTTTATGACTCATTATAGACAAACTAATTACTTAAACTGTTGCATTCTGGTATTTATTTATTTATTATACAATATTGTACATTTAGAACTGTTTTTGGGGGATAATTTTGTCTAATAGTTTGGTTTAAATATTATCGTTTTTCGTTTATATTTAATACAGCAATAATATATAAAATTTGATATCGTGACAGGTCTGAACATAAAGAAAAAAAACATTGACTGAGTGTGTCCAAACCTTTCAAACATATTAGACCATTTAGCTTAACAAGATACAATAAAACGTCTCGAACTAAAAGAAGTTGAAGTTTTATTTAAACCTTGAACATGCTTTTAGAAATAATAATAAAAAATAAAGTTACAGGTTTGACTTTAGGTTCGTTTCAAAAACGTAATTTAAGTCAACTTTATATTATACCAGCAGCAGTCATGTGTTACAGCAGTAGCATTTCACATCTGTTCAGCCAATTTTCAGTCAACAAAATCTCTGTAATACAGACTGTATATTAATCAATTATTTTCAATTAACAGAGAATTGATTTGTGATTCATTCAGTGACTTGTCCTTGCTGTAAACGCTAGAGGCTGCAGTCAAAATCCTTGGACGATTAAAGACACATCCTACCGATCGAAAGGGGGCGTGGCAAAACTCCCCAAACTATTAAATATCACTAGAATCTGACCATGTGTCTAATCCAAAATCGACTCAAAATCTGCACAGGAGTTGATGCAAAAAGGTTTTAAATAAAAAGTACAAGGAAACTGTATTTATATGTAAAAAGGTGATTAAACTCATGATTCACTTCCAGATCTTCAGCTGACTCACTCACTCCTCCTTTCTGCTGTTGTCCCATATACATCCTAATAACTGAGATGGGACAAAGGGCTTTTGGTTATGTTGCATCCCAAAAATGGAATACATTTGAAGGACACGTAAAACTGGATAGATTGGTGCCACAAATGCATTTTATATGTTTTTGTAATGTTTTAAATGGACCTATGTAGTTAGAGTCTGAGTGCTCTCATTGGTAGGCCTGTCATGATAATCACTATATCGACTTATCGTTCAGTATATGAAACTGGAACAAGAGTTTTTTGGGGTCAGTATTTAGCGTGTGTACGTTTTCTTCACACTACTGGGAAATTTTTGTTCATTTTTTGGCTATACAATAAGATTTAAGCCATAAAAGGTTGAATTAATAACTTCTATGACTCATTACAGATGGAAACTAACAACTAAAGTCTTTCATTCTGCTGTTTATTTCATTATTGTAGTTTTATAATAGTTTTTGTGGTTTAAATCTTCTCTTGAGTTTTTGTGTCAGTGGCATAGTTTATCATCTATATTTACTTCAGCAATATATCGCACTTCAAAGTGTTATAATACAGATTAAAAACGACATTGTTGCTTTTTTCATGGCTGTTCTCAATAGCATTTTTTTAGAATTTGAAACAGCCAATGGACAATCAGCTCTGCTCATATGCCAGGCTGATAATGTACAATCTCCTCCATATTGTAGGTTATGAAACTACTCTAAATGTACTTTAAGGCTTTATGTATTTTAATAGTCTGGTGTTTAGCCCAAACTAAATATCGGCCGGTTTGCATATCGCTTTGGTCTTTAAAGATTACACTCATAAATATCGAGTAAATATTTATATTTGACAAAACTGCATACTTTCACATCAGATGCACATGTGTTAAAACGCATTTGACAGATTCATATTTTTCTAATTATGACTTGGTTTGATGGGATAGTACCTAAATATTCATCATAGTTTTACATCAGTTAAGTGGCAGTTTGTGAAGAAAAGTAGTAAACAAAAAGTTGGAAAATACAGGAAATAGTGAGCAGTGAGTTGTAAAACAGAATCCCTCTACTTATGTCTTCAACCATTATAATGTATAATTCCATCCAAAATGCAGGGACAATTTACGCACCAGAAAGTAAAATTATAGCCTCCACCAAAATTATAAAATGAAAAAGACTGAGCAAGATTTTGAGTCAGAGCTTAAATATAATCATGTTAACTATATTTTCGAGAGATGAGTAATCTAACCCGTCATATCCACTTTAAAAGAGCAGTACCTCTCACCACTGAATGCATTTTAACAGTTAATTATTTTTTCACTGCTTTATTGCACGATTTCTCCACAGTTTTTCCAATTTCTTTTGTACAAAAGAAAGCACAATACTCTTAGCACAATACTCTGAAAGATTTACACAGTCACTCTTCAAACATTACTAGTCTATTAACGTGTTCAGGAATAATAATAGTGTATGAAGCTATAGGCCTGTCACGATAATCACCATCAACTTATCGTTCGATATATGAAACTGGAACAATATTTTTTGGGGGGTAAATATTTATCTTTTTTTTTTGCACTACTGGGAAATTTTTGGTTATTTTTTGACTATGTGATAAGATTTGAGCTGTAGAAGGTTGAATTAATAACTTCTATGACTATTACAGATGCAAACTAATGACTAAAGTGTTTCATGTTGTTTATTTATTGCATTTTTTTTTTACAATTTTGTAGATTTAGAACAGTTTTTGTAGTTTAAATCTGCTCTTGGGTTTTTGTGTCAGTGGCATAAATTAGTTTCAATATTACCGTTTATCGTCTACATTTACTTCAGCAATAAATCATACTTCAAAATGTGTTATCGTAACAGGCCTATTAAGCCAACCAGTGAATTGTATTGTACAGTAACATTATTATACAGTTTTAACCATGTCTGGCCTGCTTTCTGTAACTCTTAGTCTTAAATAACCACACTGATCTGATTTCATATGATAGAAGCTTTAAAAGCAGCCTTGAAATCATGTCTGGGGACTCTTCCCAGCTTTGCACTTGTTGTTTCTTTTTTTCCGTTCAGTTCATTTTTTCCCTCACTCCCTCCCTCCTCCTGATCCCTCGCTCATCGCCCGCTTTGCTGCTTGTCAAATGAAATAAGACCAGCAGCTTTGGCACGTCCCAGCAGCCGCACAGTCACGGCTAGTGCTGTACTGACATCTAGTGCTCAAACAGGGATAGAGTGTGTACTTTTTTGCGCTAACGGGGTGCTTGTATTTTTGTTTAATTTTTTGCAATATTTGCGCTGCGGAAGGTACGACTTATCTACCATCTGCGTTTCACTGTTGCCTTTTATTCTTCTTCTTCTTCTTCTTCT
>KN486783.1:5762-39541 GCA_000787095.1 Periophthalmodon schlosseri | reverse complement strand
TCCCAGCGGTGAGATCCTCAACAGTTTGTCTTCGTAAACATGTCAGGACACGCGGAGCTCTCACAACTCACAACTTCAGCCCAAACTCCAGAGACGGAGACAGGCCACCGCAGACCTCCTGTAGGGATGATAGACGGGCACTGCCGCATCAAAACACAACATTTTCAGATCCACTAGTACCTACTCGTATCATATGACTGCTTTAGTACATATCACTTGGGTCGTTAGTGCAATACAGGGACCTATTTTAGGTTAAAGGTGCTGTAAATGACTTTTCCTGTCTTAGTTCATTTTAAACAGTTTGCGATGGTCCAAAGTTATTCCTCACTTACCTCATGCATTCAGAGCGTCATAATTATTCACCACGATGAGTTTATAAGCTCTTTTCAGGACGGAGGCCAGAGCGGAGTTTTGGAGTCACAATAAAACGGTTTATAATTCATTGCATACAGTACACAGCAGACTCATTCTGAACCCAAGAGCTACACTATATCTGCTCAAACACATGGGCCTTTAAGGTTAATGTTTTTCATTCAACACTAATCAATAGAAGAAAAAAGAGTGTATTTTGTAAGATACATATGTATTTTATTGATCTGTATGAATGAATGTTAAAACTGTCAGAAAAATGTGCTCCTTGCTCATAAAATTTCCATTCATTTAGGATGAGAGTGACAGCGGCTCAGTTGGCAGAGCGTTTGATCCGTAGATTGGCGGTTCGAGTCCCGCTCTCGACATAAACATCACTGGCTGAGCGTTCACAGGTTGGTGGTGCGACTCCAGCTCCCACAGATGAACGCTGTCGTTGCGTCCTTGGGTAAGACACTTAAATCCTCTATGTTTTTCAGTCCCTTGTGATATTTTTTGCCTTTTTTAAAACACTTTACAAACACTCTACAGACTCCACCAACCATAGCTAAGGTGGTGACCCGAAGGCTGGCGGTTCGAAACCCACTGATCCTATAATTTTGTGTATAAATGCGTGTATGGATATGGATCTTTTTCTTCACAAAGTGCTACTTGACTGATGTAAAACTATGATTGTTATTTACCACCGCTACTATCCCAAAAAACAAACTAACAATTAGAAAAAAGTCCCTGTACCCGATTTTTTTTCCCACGTATTTGAGCAAAATGTGACTTGCCCCAGTACAGATATATTGTATAAGCAGCTCTTGAGGTCAAAATCAATCTGCATCTAATTATTAAGCCTTATGTTGTGCAAAAATCATGAAGTGCGCGCTTTGCATGCTAGTTATTGTCAGACAGCACACTCCACCCCGGCCTCTGAGAGTTGCGGAAAGCGCTTATAAACTCATCACTGTGAATAATTAGGATGTTCTGAATGCATAAGGTAAGTGAGGAATAACTTTGGACCACCGCAAACTGTTTAAAATGAACTAGTTTTGTTTTTTTTAAGATCAGGTACAGCGCCTTTAAAGTCTTCACAGGATAAACAATAGCGCTATCGTTCAATTCAACGAAGGACCGTAAACCTGAAATAGTTTACAGCTCCCCATCCACCGATATTCAAAATTTAATTCTGAGCAGCGCCCCGTAGGCAGGGAGTGCTAGCCTTTTTTTAACTTTACCAAGGTCAAAGTAATCCCCCTTCTGTCTTATTCTGTCTCTACCAAACTCTCTAAAAATGGACACACTGAATAAAAGCGTTTCGGAGCTGAGAGGAGGCCTTTGAAGCCACTTCCTGCTGTCTGCAAATATCCACTCAACAACACGACAACTGGTTCTAACAGCGGCCGTCAGATGGGGCAGCGATGGCGTACGGAAAAAAGTAGCCCGCCCCCACCGTGCTCTGTGTGCGGCTGCAGTTCAAACGCTCACCACAGGGGGCGCAAACTCCACCAAAACTCTCCTAAACAAGTAACGAGTGTGTTCTCTCTCTTTACCTCTGCTCACTCCCTCTCCGCTCTTAAGGTTTCTGTCTCTCTCGCTCTCCTCTCTCTCTCATTCCCTGTCTCTCTATCCACCACACTCTCTGTCCTCTCCTCTCTTTCCGCTGTCCCCTTCTATCTCTTTTCTAGTCTCTATGCACTTTATTTCTGTGTGTTCCCTTATGTATATCCTCACTCTCTTCCCTCTCTGCTCTCCCCTTCTCTCTCTCCCACTCCTCTCTTTCTATCTCCTTGTTTCTCTCTTTACTCTAGTCTTTCTATCTCCTTCTCTCCTCCCCTTCATTCCCTCTTTCTGTCTCTTTTCTCATCTCTCTATCCACCACACTCTGACTACCCCCTTCTCTATCTCCTCTCCCCTTTTCCCTCTCTTCCCTCTCTCTACTCTCCCCTTCTCATTCCCTCTCCTCTGTCTCTGTTTCTATATCCTTGTTTCTCTTTATTCTTGTCTCACTCTCTCCTTCTCTCTTGTATCTTTCTCTTCCCCTCTCATTCTCTTTTTCTATGTCTTCTCTAGTTTCTCTATCCACTTTACTTTCTGTCTATCTCTTACTTACCTTCCCTCTCTTCCCTCTCTCTGCTCTCCCCTTCTCTCTCCTCTCTTTCTATGTCCTTGTTTTTCTTTACTCATCTCTCCTTACTTTTCCTTTTCCTTTCTTTTTCTTTCTCCTTTCTTTCCTCTCTCTTTCATTCCCTCTTTCTGTCTATTTTCTAGTCTCTCTATCTATCATGCTCTCGGTTGATCCCCTTCTATATCTCCTCTGTCTTTTTCCTCTCTTCCCTCTCTCTGCTCTCACTCCTCTTGACTATTTTGTCCTTTCTTTCTCTCCTCCTCTGCCTCTCTCTTTTATCACCTTCACACTCTATTCCAGTCTCTCTCTCCCCAGCACTTTCTCTCTGTTTATCACCTTATTGCTCTCTCTTTTCACTCTATTCCTCTCTCTTCTCTCCTTTTATCTTTTGCCTCTCACCTCTCTCACCCCCTACCCATTCTCGCTTGTCTCATCTCTCTCTCCCTTCCTTCTCCTCTCTATCTTATTCTCTCTTCCACATTCTTCTCCCTCCCTCTCTCTCTACCTCCCTTCTCTTCTCTCTCTCCCTCTTCTCTTGCTTTCCTTTCTCCTGTCTCTCTCCCACCTTTCGCTCTCTCTCTGTCCTGCTCCCTCTTTCTCTATTTCTACCTCTCCCCCCTCTCTCTCTTCTCCTTTCTTTCTCCCATCTTTCTCTGCCACCTTTCTCTCTCTCCCTCCTTTCCCCTCTTCTGTCTCTCTCCTCCTCTCTCTCTTCTCTCTCCCTTCTTTCCTCTCTTCTCTCTCCCTCCTCCTCCCCCTCTTCTCTCTCCCTCTTTCCCCTCTTCTCTCTCCCTCCTCCTCCCCCTCTTCTCTCTCCCTCCTCCTCCCCCTCTCCTCTCTCCCTCCTCCTCCCCCTCTTCTCTCTCCCTCCTCCTCCCTCTCTTCTCTCTCTCTCCCCCTCTCCTCTCTTGCTCATGTATCTATGGATCAAACGTAGGAGTGCTGACACACAAGAAAAAAAGCATTCGGAGCTTGATGACGAGATCAAGTGGAATTTTTACTACTGCTGTTATCCCACCCCCCCCTCCAAAAAAAAAAAGTCCCGCATTGGGCTTTATAGATGGCGATGCTGCACCTAATTAGCCATTCTAGCCCATCTTGAGACAGAGCTAGGGGCAGGTGGGCGCGGAGTACCCATCTGCACCCCCCCCCGCTGTGATCAAAGAAGCAGCTTGTCACACAAATTTGATTGGATGCCGTTTAATTGCAGTGATTCTGGTTGGACGCTGTAGCGGTTAATTGTGAGCGTAGCCTGCTCGCTAGCTCACTCTGCTTTTTATGGTCTTATATCAAGAGGCAAAGCGAGTGGACATGGAACATATGGCAGGGGGCAGTAAAGCAGATTTGTGGAGGTGTGCGCAACAACAGTAACCAGCAGTAGCAACAGAGGAAGCCCGGGTTACAATATGAATTCTGATTGGACGAGGAATTCAAGTGTGGAGCAATGCCAAAGCTATGTAGAGCAAGCAATATGAACAGTAGACGCGACGTTTGATGTTCATGCCATCACTTATCAACTTGGCTAGTCTGGGAAAATTTTGGAACACCGGAGAAAGTCCCCTGTAGTAGCATTAGCTCTAAAAAGTCGCAAATTATGAATAATCAAGAAGACGTAAGCTGGTACTAACCACAGACTGTATAAAGAAGTGGACTAAGTGAATGTGACATCACCCATAGCGTTCGGCTCCAGTCAAATGAAGCTCATCGAGGCTAGAGCGGTTATAGGGCGCTGAGTATCATAGCAACCAAAGAGCCAGTCCGGAGCGAGGCTGCTGAAGCTAACTCCTCTCCCCGGCCCGCTCCCTGCTAAACCAACGCTTAGCAATGCTGTCAATCAAAGCTGTTGCGGCTGCCAGAGGGAGCGACCTCGGGGAAAGAAGCCGCCGATTTGTCTGTTATTAATCTTCATATCTTGAGTTACGGACAGAATAGTGAAATAAAAATACCGAAATCATGTAGAGCGGGTCAATACGAACATTTTGAAACCAAAATGACGAGCCTGACAGCAGCAGTTACAGAGAGAGGGGCGACAGTTTTTCAATGTAAAGTGAATTGGAGCCAGAACCGATGGCGCTGGAAGTGCGCCCATGCTCACCTCACGGCGGCTAGCAGGTTAGCTATGTTTATTTATATATACAGTCTGTGGTACTAACCCATCAATCACATTTAGGTGAGACCAGAGCCCGGTTTAAAGTCAGTGTTGAGAGTGTAAACCTTGGGGTGTTAGTTACTGTGTAAAACATCTGAGCTAACGGCTAACCCACTTTCACTTGAGATTTCCGAACTTTATGCTTCTGGTAAACATTTAGTGACCACTAAGCCTCCTCTTTTATGTGTTACTGGTGAGAAGACTAGATACATGGCATAAAAATCATGAAATAAATATGTTATATACTTAAAATGGAGATTGGCTTCATTATTCATTTGCATGTGGAGAAACTCCTGCTTCTTTTGACCAAGACTCACCCGGACAGGCCTTTATCAAATATCCCTGTCAGGTTTCAAGATTTTTTTCGATTTATTCATGATATTTTTAAAGCACTTTAGACTCATAGCAATAAGGTCCCAAGTTTAATTCCAAGGTTTATAAATTTTTGGATGGGTGGGAAAATAGGCACACGATGCACACTATGTGGATCTTAAAATACTCTATAAAACTGTATTTGTCTCTCCGTGGAGATGCTATTGCTTCTTCTGGAATGTTCCACAAGAGGGTATTAAACTTTCAATATTGCATTTAGTCCAGGTGTTTTCATTGCTCAAAAACATGCATTGTTACTGAGAGCGGGGTTGCCTCTACACTTGGCCTTGAGGTGTCATCTACTAGATAGGTTTAATGGAATACCTCAGAACATTCCTGGAAATATATTGACATCTCCATGAAATCAAGCAGGTGGCGAATCTTAAACCAGAAAAACATTACATAGTGCCCGATTAACCCTGTGTGTTCCTCCCAGTAGAGTTACACTGAAGTTCCTCGGGGGTCAATTTGACTCCAATTTGTTTCTCTTATAACTCAGCCATAAAATAACACATTTTTCTTTATCATTTTGGGCTCTAGCCTGACTTCAGACTAATGCACTGATACCACATTTACCTTACATTTACAGTATATATTTAGTGCCAACAGGCCTTGATTATATGAGAAAGTGCATTTTTGACATTATAAGGCCCTATAACACTGAAATGACATGACTGTACTTGACACAAATGGTGAATTAGAAGGTGGGAGGAGTCTAAATTTAGTGTAGGTGCTGTTTTTGAAAAATTTGACATTTTTTTAATGAGAGCAAAAAGTGACATTGTTCCAATGACTCCAGCCATTTTCCCATTCATTTAAATGGGATTCACTGAATCCTGCTTACATTTCTGTGTTTGGCCTTTTGTACCAACTTC
The DNA here is from genome assembly GCA_000787095.1 of Periophthalmodon schlosseri. Taxonomy (NCBI): domain Eukaryota; kingdom Metazoa; phylum Chordata; class Actinopteri; order Gobiiformes; family Gobiidae; genus Periophthalmodon; species Periophthalmodon schlosseri. Next base: position 33,663 of record KN486783.1, on the reverse strand, counting down.
ATTAAAACTCCAGACTCACAACTTTCATGAAATATACATCTCATAGGACGTCATTTACATGAATCATTACTTGATTTTTGATTGATCATTTTTTCATAGTTTTAAGGCCCCAAAACCTCTGCAAACACCCAGTGTTTGCGTATACCCAAATGATGTTTTTCCCCACAAATCCACATTTATTTTTGTAAAAAGATGCTTTTTGATTCTAATTTCTTCAAACAACAAATTCAAAAGAGTTAAGCATCAGAATTAATGATCTTTGATGAAATGATTGACTGTTCAGAGCCTAAGTTATAATAATACAAAAATTCTTTTTTTTTGTTTTTTTTTTTGTTTTGTTTTGTTTTCACTAAATTTTGACAAATCCCACTTGGCTATTGACCAAATAGTATTTGTCGAGTACAGTGATGGAAATTAAGAGTTACAGGACATATTGAGGGTCAAAAATGATTTTTTTAAACTAAAATACAGCCTATAGGCCAACATTTAAAAATATGTTATTTTATGGCTGAATTACAAGATTGGGGTCAAATTGTCCCCAGAGGAACTTTAGTGTAACTTTTTTTTTCATACAATCCTTATTATACAATCATTTTTTTTCAAATTTTTATTATTGATAAAAATCATCAAAATGAACAACTGGCCCAATTTTCAACCCATTTGATGAAGAAACAACAGAGTTCTGACGTGACAAAGTTGTTTTTGGGTTAAGGGTTAAAGCTACCATTTGAAATTTGATTGGCCGACCCGCCCCTGTTGTACTCTCACATATCACCACTAGATGCTTTCTATGTTACTGCTGTTTGATAGTGTGTGAGTTTCAGCCTGACAGAAGAAGACCAGAGAGCTCAGGTGAGGGGTCAGGTGGAGAGGGCGGAGCAGGTTTCACATTTGCTATCTATTAGTTAAGAAAATATCGAACAAACTTATAGATAGCTCTAAATCATAAGGACATTGTGCAGTTTTTGTTTTCCACACCTCACTCCTGTCTTTTACCAAAACACTGCCAAATTTAGCTGCACGTCTGAAAACAGCCCCCAAAAGTGGTGCCCAGAGACGTGTGACTAATGTGCGCCAACCTGGGCTGGGGTCTTATTGACTTCCTGTCACTGTAATCCATATCATAAGGATCTGTGCTGCCGCTGCACACCCGGGGCGTATTAGCTGTGCACGTCTGCTCCTGACAGTAGCCTGGAGGGCCCGGCGGACTCATTTAGACAAGTACCTAAAGCCACGCTACATGAATCCTAATTCTCTGCTATTGTGTGATATGGGGCTCACAGCTCAATACCTGTCTCCATCGCTAACGTAGAGAAGCAATGGAAGCGGCTGCCTGCTGACTGACACCGCTACCATCCACAGAGACATCTTTTGTAGCAACTGTGACGTTAATTCATGATGGGATAAAAGTGTGTATGACAGGTTAGACTGCGATTTTCTCGAAAACACAGTTAACATCATTATATTTTATAACAAAAAAAAAAAAAAAAAATCCTAGTTTTTTCTAGGCTGTGTCTGAATGTCCCCCCGAGCCCCTAACCCCTCTTTCAGTACATAGGCCTGCACTCTTTGGCGGACTCTACGGTGCCTCATTCGCAGAGCCATTCACACTCAGCTCACTACTTTCGGGTCACGTGACTTTGACGTCTGGGTGAAAAAAAGTCTAAAGGCTAAACTCTGATAAAACTTGATTTCTGTCGACTGTCACATTAGTATTTATGGAATAATAATAACCATACAAGTTTTTGTCTCACGTAAACTGACTCGATATTTTAATTTTTATCTGAGATGTGGAAATTATCGCTCTGTTAACAGCTCGAGCTAAGGTAAACGGCTAACGCTAGCAACTTCACACAGCGACGGTTTATTTCATAGTGTTTTATTCATAATCAGGACCAACAGTGCCATAAACCAGCGCTTGTATCTGCTTCATTCAGTCGTGTTGTGTCCAGTTAAAGACCTGTCGCTGTCCGCTGTTGTTTTTCCAACTCTCGCAATGCATTGTGGTCTATATTGACCGGTCTAGTGACCACCAATGCCCACTAATTTTCAAGATGCATTGTGGGAAATTTTGAGAGCACTACTTTTTCACCAACTGGACATTCGGCCACCTATTTAGTGTTTAAGTAGGGAATAGTGTGGACGTTCAGACACAGCCCTGGTCTTTTTGCTGATGTTTATAATCTTACTTCCTGGTTGGACATGGGCAGTAGATATGACATAGAGGTAATTCCATAACCGTTACCTATAGCAACCATACTGTAAACAAAGGGCAAAACTGGTTTAAATTGCTCAATAGTTACAATTAGACAAATACAAATGAATGAGAACACCTTTATATTGTTGAATTAAAGTTTATACTGCAAGAAAATATTATTTGCACATAAACTATCCCTGGATTTTGAAAGGAATTTTTTTATTATTATATTTATATATGTTTTAGACCTCACCGCTGCAAGCTGTATTTTTGTAGATTTTTTTTGTATGTACATATTTACTGAAATTACTATCCCATCAAACAAAGTAATAATTGGATAAACATGAACATCTCTCTTAAGCATTTAAAGAGGCTGTACCTGATTTTTTACTGTCTTAAACACAACTTGACAGAACAAGTTCATTTTAAATGGTTTGCAGTGGTCCAAAGTTATTCCTCGCTTTTCACAACTCTCAGAGACCACTGCTTAGTCTTTTCACAACTCTCAGAGACCAGTGCTTAGCTTTGCCATCATGGTAAAGCTAGCAAACAAACTAGCATACTAACACGCACTTCCTGATTATCAGAAAAAAAAGGCTTTATAATTAGACACAGACAGTGAAGAGCATACTAACATGCACTTCCTGATTATCAGAAAAAAAACAAACGCTTTATAATTAGACACAGATAGTGAAGATATTTTGACCTCAGGAGCTGCTTATACAATCTATCTGTACTGGGGAAGACACATTTTGCTCAAAGACATGGTAAGAAAAACTGGTACAAGTCCATGAATACAGTTTGCAAAAGTGAGTGTAATAGCAGCAGCGTTATAAAGCCTAGTTTCCATGGCGGAGGAGTGGAGAGGATATGGGGTGGGTATAAATGAGTAGTCTGGTTTTGTTGTGTAATCCAATCGTAGGCCTGCTGCTTCTGGGGCTGAATTGTGTTATAGACGTTTATGGACAGTCCTGGTTGGAGATGTGATGGGCAGAGATACAGATGATGACGTCTGAACGAAACCTCTCCAAAGGATTCAATGGGCAAATCAAATGATGCCGTGCTATGATGTAATGCAAAGTTGAAGTGCATATGCAGGTTAGACTACTTACTTCCCTAAAACGCTAGTCAACATTTACAATTATGTTTTAGTAGTAAGGACTAACCTCATTTAGGTGACATGGAGAGCAGATGTGTCATACGTAGAGGTAACTCCATAACTGTTACTTAGCAACCAAACTGTAAACAAGGGCCAAAGAAATACTTGACAATTATTGTGGTAAAAAAAAGTTTAAACTGTCAGTTCCTTGTAAATAATTTTCACCACCTGACTATGAATGAATACTGGTCTGTTCAGAATTCCTATGCCATCAAAATGTTTTAGAACTCAGCTCCAAGTCTCGTATTTCTCAAACCATTTTTCAACTTTTTATTCACAAATTGCAACTTGACTGTGTAAAACTGCGATTAATATATCACGCTCTTGTTTAAATTTTTTATATAGGTTCACATCAAGGAACCGCTCACCCATTCATACACCAGTGTACGCAGACACTGGGGCAAGGTGGATTAAGGTGGGTATCTTGCCCAAGGACACAACAACAGCATTCATCTGGGGGAGCTGGAATATGACTGCTTTACCAATGATGTTTATGTCGAGAACGAGATTTGTACTGCCAATCTTCAGATCAGTGCACAGACACTCTAACAACTGAGCTGCTGTCGCCCCAAAGCTTGAACTTGCTGCACAACAACTGTAGATTTCACCAACAACTGTCAGACATTTCCTTTACAAAATGTGATTCTGTGATTCACACATGGTAAATAAACAAAAGCAAACTGCCACATTCATTTTGCAGGAAATTTTGACCAAAGCCAAAACAGCTGTCAGGCCAAAACCAGCCTAATCATTTTCAATTATACTGCTTATCCTTGACTATCTCAGGATCAAGGGTCAAAGGTCAAACTGCAACTGCACACTCTGGGCTTATTATTTCGCTGTATTTATTAAACTAGGAAAGTCCCTGCATTTCAGAATCTTATTTTCTCCCTAGAGCTATCACAGTTTCGAGTTTGCACTTTAACAAACTTTAAATCTGCACTAGGCTAGCTGTAAAAATGTCAGTATGCTAATATAAAAGTACTAGCTACATACTGTTACATACAATATAGTCCCATCGTTTGTGTAGTGTAATGTAATGTAGTTAAAGCTGATCTAAAAATATCCAAGAAGACATAATGTGCTTTTGTCTGTTATAGAGATGTAATCTATAACACTCATGGATCAGTATGTTGTATTTTGGGCATTTTTGGCGGTGCAATTCCAACTCCCACAGATGAATATGTTGTGGGTCTTGGGCAAGACACTTAACCCACCTCACCCACCTGAAAACACCACTGACATCTTGAATCCAGGAGAATGAAGATTACTCAAACATGCATGAATCACTCTAAATACAACTTTGAGAATTATAATATGGCTAAAACATAGCTCTAGTTGAATAGTCTTCTTTAACCAATGGGAAAGGCAACAGAAAGAACCATATTATGTGTGTTTTTATATTGATATTTCCCCTACCTCTTATTTAGTATTTGAAATAAAGATGTGCCTTCATATCAAACAGCTAAAACATAAAATTCTAACTTGGATCATCCATTATTTTCTATATAAATGTAGACAAGACCGTTAACCACTCTGCCACGGTGCCCCCATCTCTAAATACATTCTGTGCTGTATGCAGTCTAGATTATATTGCTGTCATTGTTGCGGACTATACAATAAGGAACACCCATCTTCTTGCCAAAAACTAAAAAAGCTTGGGCTAATACATTTGCCCATTATTTGGCCGTCACTTATCTGGTTTTGGGTCAGGGGGCTGGAGCCTGTCCCAGCTGCTTTGGGGCACGAGGCGGGTGCTCCCTGGACAATCTCCAGCTAATAACAGGTCCAGAGCAACCAGACCGAAAACCATTTGGGCTCAGTGACGTACGGCGCATCCTGTCAGCATATCGTCTGCTCTAATGCACGTCTTCTTTTGACAGAGGCTGGACGCTGTGGAAGTCAAACTGGGATTAACGAATGGTCCGCGAGCACTATTTATTCTTTACCATTTCAAATCAATATGGTACTTTTTGAAATGTGTTTTTAAATAGAAGGTCTACTCTATATATAGTCTCTCCTCCTCCACCAGTGATCTGACCAGAACTGAAGCAGCGGCTTAGATGAGCAGCGAAACGTCTTCACTCTTATGTTTTGTCCAGTTGACAGATTATTATTATTATTATTTTTACTATACACATGAGAATTCAGATTACTTCACTATTACTTCCTCATTAAACCCCAGTGCAGCCAATCATTAATCAGTGCTGGATTCTGGAGCTTCTGAACTTTCACAATTTTGAGGTTAGAAAATTGTAAACATTTATTTTCCATCTTTTGGAACAGAACCACAGACCAAATAAACTAGCCCTGGAAATTCCAAACATTTTTTAGCATTCTTTTCAGATCATTCCAAATTTGTTTACATTTTGATCTGACGTCAGTAAATGTGTTGTGATCTACTTGATTTTGCCTCCAGTCGAATTTTGAACATTCTGATGACGTAACATATCAAAGGGTCTATTCATGGGTCTCAGACAAACAATTCCTTCCTGATTGGAAGGACTTTGCCTGTTCAAAAGATATAATATTTTGATTTGAGTTGCGTAATTGCTACAACCACAGAGGACGGTTGCCATAGCTTGAAACATAGCCCTTCATAGATTAAAACCATTCCTCTAACTCAAACTAACCTCATGTTCCGTTACACAGTTTGCAGTCCCCTTCGTGTGTTGGTTTGACTGACAGTTGTCCACTATATTTCCCCTGGACCTGTATCTGTGGCTCTGTCTGCAGCGCTGGACTTCTTATTAAACAGCCCAGTCCCCTTGGCCCTGTGAGCTCTGGGTGCAACAACATATATAATAACCCTATGGACCACAACACATGAGGTCACTCTGTCAACCATCTCCAATATACTCTCTGTATACAGCAGAGCGCCCAGAATACACCAGCAAACTGCATCCAGCAAACTGCCCAAGTGAGAAAGATAAAAATAAAAATATAAAATGTTGTCTTGCCAGAATAAGAGTAGCCTATAGAGACATACATTTTTATATAAAGGTCCACCATGTAACTTTTTCTGGTCTTAACTTTAACCTGATAATCACAATGAGTTACTGGACACATTTGGTGATATAGTTTTGAATGCGCAATACAACATTTTGGTTAATAAATATGTAACGGGGTCCATCACCTGCTTGTTTCAGCGGAAATGTTATTGCTTTGCCTGGAACGTTTCACAGCATGACATTAATCTCCACTGAGACAAGCAGGAGGCGCTACTGTACCGAGTTACCGGCCATATCTGTGGAGAGGTGACCCCGCTCACAGAGAGAATGCATGTTTAACACATTCTGGTTTTACAAGGTGTTTTAACCAATAAAAATATCTGTAAAGATGCGAGGTGGAGCTGTACATTCCAGGCAAAGCAATAGCATCTCCATGGAGACAAGCAGGTGGGTGACTGTCTACAGAAAAGTGACATATTGCCCCTTTAAGTATAGGCAGCTAAGCATTTTGAATAGCTCTGTTTTAATGCATTTTATTTACCAAAATGTTGTGTTCCACATTGAAACTAAACCAGATTTGTATAGTACTACTAACTGAGTTCATCATTTGGGTTAAAGCTAAATTTACCTTTTCCATATATGTCTTGCCCGTAGACACAACATCAGAATGAAATGCAAACGGTTTTAATCTTTCCACCCGTGCAGACAGTTCTACATTGTATTCCCTGAACCAACCAACAAACCATTCAAGTGTAAAAATCACATGTATTCTCGCAGCAGCAGACCCACCCCCATAGTTTTAATGAAACCTGCTGAGCGCTGTCATTCCTCTGTGACATGGACTGGAATAATGACACATGTAACAGGTCCGTTTCCACCAATCGGGCGCGCCCACAGCTTTATGGACACGCCCCCCCCTCCCTCCATTTGTGGCCTTGACTTTGACCCTGGTTCCTCTTTGAAATTTTTTGAGCCATGCAAATTTCCATGTGCTTTCATGTAGCAGACAGACAGGGGGATTGAGGTTGAAATTGTAGGGTTGGTGAGGACAGCAGTTGGGGAGGTACATTATTATATGGGTCTTGAAGTGCTATCGAATATTGCACACGCACAAAAAACAGAACATTTTAGGGTTTCAGTCTTTCTGTTAAAGCTGCAATATGTAACTTTTCAGATGGACGGCTCGCCACATGCCTGAGACGTGATTGCTTTGCCTGGGAGATTCCACAGTAAAGCTTTAAACTTATGTATCTCCGTGTAGATAAACAGGTGGTGGAGATTTGCAGACGATCCTTTCAGAGTTTGAATCCATAATTTTCAAGGTATTTCTGAGCTATTTAAAACCTGATTAAATTAACATAGATGAGTTTAATGCCATATTGTGGAACATGTGTTATTAAACATTGCACAGACACATTTTTAGGGTTTTTCAGTGTTCACAATCTTCTTGTTGGGCGGACTAACTTTTCAGATGGAGAGTTTGCCATCTGCTTGAGATGTGATTACTTTGACAGGAATGTTCCATAGTATGGCGTTAAATTTAGTTATCTCCACATTTATGCAGAGTCAGATGTGTGGAGAGATGACCCCACTCATAGTTTTAAGGAGTAAATGAATAAACACAAGATAGGCAGGTTGAAGGTCAGGTGTGCTACCTGACAGGAAACTTACGTATTTGTTTTGCACTTTAAAAGCTTGACAAGCCTCTTATGCTGCGCCCAGACCGTGGAGTCAAAATCACACCAAACGCCTCTAGTTGGACTCCTTTGCATTTGAGGGCAAACGCTTGAAACACGTTGACGCGCGGCGAATTTCGCGGAAAGTTCAGATTTTTCATCTCTATCTTTGCCGCCTCAAGCATCAACAGTCAAGACGTGCCCCTTCAACGCTTGAAACGCGCTGTGGAAAGTTGGACCAACCTAGACGCGCGCCACCCCATAGACTTTGCATGTAAACCGCCATGGTCACCACACTCACGCAGGACACAACAACGGCAAACACTGACCAGATCTGGAATTGAACCATCGACAGAGCTCAAATAATAGTTGTGCACAGTATTGGCCTTTCTCGTATGTTAAAGCAGACATATTGTGCTTGTATTTGCTATATACCCTATTTTCCGGAGTATAAATAGCACCGGAGTATAAGTCGCACCAGCCAAAAAATGCATAATAATGAAGAAAAAACATATATTTCACACATAAAATGCATCTGAGTATAAGTTGCACCCTGGGCCAAACTATTAAAATAGTATAATAAAATTTTACGTCACAGTGGGCTTATGCTGGTGGTGGTGAAGATGGGGACCAATCGGCAATATGGCGTCTTGAAAATAAGCGATTAAAGATTGGCCAAACATTCACAAATCAGTTCAAATACAACTTCGAGAGGGTAAATTAGAAGGAAACAACTATATTGTGGCTAAAAGCTCTGAAAAGTTGATTTTGCTGAATAGGTCTGTTTTAAACTGAGTGAAATTTACATTGTTTTAAGATAGAGTGGTTCTCTACACCTTGTACCAACTAAGATATGAACCAGATCTAAACCTAGACTATATCAGCTCTTAATTATGGCTCAATCAGGTCTAAAATGAGAATAAACAATGGATAAGGTGGTTTTAAATACTGACTAACCCAATTATATCACAGGACAGGTCACAAGCTAATTTCTTTACTATTTTAATCTCCTATCCACTGTTGATCAGTCTAGAAACCTCATTACATTCTCTTGTTTGTGTTTACCACTCACCTCCTCTGCTCCGCTACGTTGTGCTACCCAAGGTCTTACTTTTAATATCTTTTCTGAATCTCATAAAATGAACTATTGTGAGCAGCGCTGCCAAGGACCCAGCCTCCTGTGTGTGCAAAAGTGTGTGTGCGTGTGCGTAACTGTGTGTGTAGATCCTTGGACCAAAGCCTTTTCTGCGCTCTGCCCCAGTGACGAGTCAATACAGGCTGCACAAACTCTGGCTTTTAGCACAAAACCAATATGTTTCTTTATCGACTGTCTAAAGATAAAACAACGTTATATCTTAGTGGTTTGAGCATCCAAAAGTCTCTAAATAGCGTTAAAGGTACAAAAACAGAAACAATCAAGTTGCTAAAAGTCAGAGGTGAGAAGTACATTTATTCAGCTACATTTACTCGAGTACTTGTACTTCTCAGAGCAGTTTTCGGACACCGTACTTTCAGTTTGAAGTAACAGTACTCTTACTTCAGTTAAAAATGGTTACTCTCCCCACTGTGAGTAAGTCTACAAGTGACAAATGGTTTATGTTGACAATATGAAATGATTTGAACATTTGTGTTTCTTGCACCGCTACTTCAGATCATAGACTGTGTAAAGAAGTGAAGTGGTCAGTTTGACATCGCTCATAACGTTCGTCTCCAGTCAAATGATTATAGCGGCGAATTTGGAGTCGAGTTCCACATTTGGAATTCCGGCCGCGAGTATCATAGCGACCAAAGAGCCAATCCGGAGTGAGGGTTTTGAAATAATGGCCCCTTCTCGCCCGCACCGCTGGTTTAGCAGGGAATGACCTCGGGTAAATAAGGCGCCTGAGTTGTCGCTTATTAATGTTCATATTTTGAATCACTGACTAAATACCGAAATAAAAACATCAAGATCACGTAGAGCGGGTTAATATGAACATTTTAAGACTAAAATGACGAGGCTCACTGCAGCAGTTGCAGAGAGAGGGGTGACAATTTTTCAATGTAAAGTGAAATGGAGCTGGAAGCGCACCCATGATTTGGAACGCAGCGGGTAGCGGTTTAGCTATGTCCATTTATTTATAGTCTGTACTTCCGATATGATTTCGTTTTTCTCATTTTTGGGTATATCCTTTGAAAATACAAAAGTTGATGGATTATTTATGGTTGTGTCCTCAAAAAAATATAAACATGACCTACTATTTTTACTTGAGTAGTAGTTCCCCAAGTACTTTTTTGCTCTTAGTATTTTCTTGGACCACTACTTTTGCAAGAGAAACATTACTTCAAAGAATTATTCAAGCAAAAGAACAATTTTTGGCTACTCAACCCACCTCTGCTAAAAGTCTTCGCTGGCACATTTAGGCAGTGCGGTTTTGCAGTGATTAATCCGGTGGCATGGGCTAGCATTAGCATGTCGCGGGCACTACCCTTATAATTGGCTTTTCCTATTTGTTTGTATACGGCAGCAGGTATCTGACAGCTAATCCTATGCAAAGCCCGATAATAGGAGGCTTTCTGCTAACAGAGCTGTCAACAGGCCCTAAATCAAGCTAAAAGCCCCATGCATTACGCTTGCATTAAGTGGATAAGCAGTAGATGTGTTCACAATAGTACACATTGGTTGGAAGGGGACGGGTAGGTCTATATGTTTAAAACTTGTCAAAAGTTGAGGCGCAAGATTCAATGTTGACAACTTTAGGGCAACAAAACTTTAAATTGGAGTAGCTTACAATATTTAGTGTAGGCAGATATAATTACTTGTCTTACATGACATGCCAGAAGGCTAACCGGAAAACTGTGCTCTACTGGTACTATGACATATGTACAGTGTTTAGCACATAAAAAAAAAAGTATCACATTTTTATTTTGCGCTTTTCCACCTTTAAAGCACTCAAAGAGCTTTGTGTCAAGGAATCATTCACCCATTCACACACTGGGGGCAAGGTGGGTTAAGTCTCTTGCCCAAGAACACGACAACGGCATTCATCTGTGGGAGCTGGAATCGCACCGCCAACCTGCACTCTACCAACTGAGCTACTGTCACTCCCAACTATTCTTCTGAAACTGAATGATCCCATTGACATGACTTGGTGATTGGATGGGCCAAAATATGTTCTTACAATATTATTTACTTACTTACTATCTAACCATCCATCCATCTATCTAGACATAAAACTACCTCTTTATGAGATATTTATAAAGGCACACTATGTAACTTTTCTGTTGGATGGCCTGCCACCTGCTTGTCTTCATGGAAATGCTATTGCTTTGTCTGGAATAATCCGCAGTATGGTATTAAACTTGTGTATCGTTATGCAGGGAATGTCACAACGTCATGGAGATTGTATTTCTTTGTCTGGAATGTTGCACGTTATGGCAGTACATTTATCTTTATCTTCATGTGGACTAGCAGGGAACACTATAGGCCAAGTTATAGGTTAGATCTGTGGATAGGTGAGCCCGCACATTGTGAGAATGCATGTTTTTCAAGGCTGAACACTTCTTTGGCAAACCCGGTGAACTGAGTGAAGACCGATTCTATAACTACTACCTTATATTAGGGTTGTCAGAAATATACTGTATTTTCCGGACTATAAGTCGCACTTTTTTTTCATAGTTTGGCCGGGGGTGCGACTTATACTCAGATGTAGTTTATATGTGAAATATATGTTTTTTCTTCATTATTATGCATTTTTTGGCTGGTGCGACTTATACTCCGGTGAGACTTATACTCCAGAAAATACGGTAAGTCAGATACTAATGAATACTACAACTACTATCGATACTAGATACTCATTTAAGCAGGTATTGATACTACTTTAGAATGATCTTGAGCTGTATCAGAACAAGTATAAGACACATAGACTAGTACACGCCCATGGACCACTATAGAACCTACTGGACACTGAGGGATTACACAGATATAAGGCCACATGGGAATAGAAAAGAAAGAACTACCATTTAATGTTGAAAACCACATTCTATTGTCTAAATACAGAGTGTTTTTATTATCATTGTGGTACCGTAATCATAGTCTACTCCTTCCTATCAACAGCACTACCTTTATATAAGTTGTTTTGTTCGTTGTAGTTCTTGGCCAGGGGAGAAATAGACAGTATAAATGACTGAACCTTATCTGCGCACGTGGAGTCCATTTCTATAAGCGGCTAACATTTAACGTGAAGCATGCTCGCGGGAATTAATTTACCTCTTCTAAGCCCGAGACAAGAGCCGAAGAGAAACGATCATGGCGCTGTCCGCAAACATATGGAGCAGAGGCCCGAGAGACATCGCCAATGAAGACAAAGCTGTTTTGGACCTACCGCGGGGAGAGAGTTATCGGGTTAGCTAGACAGATGAACAACCCCTCTGGCTAGCCCTGAGTGAGGAACCAGGCCTTATAAATAAAAGTTAAGGGGAGGAGCTGCTTGTTTGAACTCTGTATAGATCTTTTCCCCAAACAGTCAAAGCCCACTTCCTCTCCATCAATGTCCGCACCTTCTTTCCAAAGCAGGATCAGACAATTAATGGGGAATTGACATGCGATGAAAGATTTAGGTGGGATAAAGGTAGATTGGTGATTTGCTCTGAACTTGTACAACTTGGCAGACAAATGTTGCGTCGATTCTTGTGCTCCAGAGACAGGTGGTAGTAATGGGAAAGCAGCGCATTTCCATTAAGTATATGTGGGGGATTAAAGCCACAGTATGGAACTTTTTAGCAAAACTATACTAACATAAAAGCAAGTTAAGCTGCCCAAAATGCTTCACGTAAAGTCAACAAAAACAGATATACATAAAAAAACAACACATAGGCAAAAAACAATAAAACAATAAAACACCAAGATATCCTGCCCAGCTAGAACCAAATGCCAGATCTTAGAAAAACCTTAGTTCCTTTGGCTACAGTATTCCGCACTATTGCATGAAACATATCTATCTCCATGGAGAATGTTCCTAAGTATGGTTTTAACTTTCTGTTTCCATGGAATTTCCAGAAAGTTACATACTATATCTTTAAAGCGCTACATACCTCAACTATCAGGAATACCTCAACAATCACAATCTGGACATCTCCAAAACATTCACATTCAGAACTGTATTTTATCTCCACAGCTGCGCATTCATATAAGACATATAAGAGACACAAGTCAGTCGACAAAAAGTCAGTACGGGGGATAATAGATACATGAAGTGTCTTGCCCAAGGAAACAACAGCATCGAGTGAGCTGTAATTAAACCTTGGACAAAGTGATTTTTGTTATTGTTGTCTCAGGTTGTCTTTTGTGGGTCAAATAAATGTGGCATATCTTACTGTAGGTGCTGAAGTTGAATGCATATGGAAAACCAGTGTCCAAACAGTGTCTATGTTCACATGCCCACCAAAGATCTGGTCATTATCTGATTTCTGGAGTTATCAGATTACTGAAATGTCATGCAAACAGTAGTAATCAGATTTCTTTCTTACTGTTCACACCTGTGCAGGTTTTGACAAGAGAAATGATGTGAAAATGGCAAACCAAATGGCAAATGTTATGAGAAAATTATTAAAGGTTTTATTTTGAAATTCCCTGTACTTTGTCTTTGAAACACAACAGTTACTCTAAAAATCTACTGATGAATTAACACATCAGATTTATTTACTGAATTATTCCCTAATCTGATTACTCTTGTTATCCGATTTTGACCTGCAGCTCTACATTTTGTCCCTTAAATAAAAACAATGGCAGCTGCTTTGTTGCGCTGTATATGTGCTGTTGTGCCGTTGAGTGTTTTTACAGTATGACAGCCCCTCGCCGCATGGACCTGCCGTGGTTCAGACGCCCGTAATGGCCCCGGCATCTCACACGGTGACAGCAGTAAGGTGAGGCTCGGCAGGGGGGGGGGGGATCCCGCGGAGACTGGATTTGACATACGCCAGATGCCCTCCCCGAGCCTCACCCTGTCCCTCTGACAACGCACAGACAGGCGTTTAACCCCCAACCCCCCTGAAGAGGAGAGGGGACGAGGAGGAGGCGTCTGCCCAAGGCTCCTGACACAATATTTAATACCTCACAATAACACTGCAGACTCGGAAGTGTCCTTTATCTCCCCGTTCCAGTGACTAGACCAGTGATTTTCAACCTAGAGTGTAATCAGATTAGTCCAATTAGAAAAAAGGTGTAAATAGCATCTGTGTCACTATGTCTGGCTCTATGGGTTTAGCAGTTGTGGTTGTTTTTGTCTCTTTACGGGTTCAGAGGTTTGCTCAGGGCTCTCCAAAATTGCCCTTGATTACATTAAATGACGAGTGTATGTAGGCCTGTCACGGTAACACATTATGAAGTGCGATATATTGCTACACTTAATATACACGATAATATTGAAACCAAACCTTAAAGCAGAATTTTTTAACATACAATATTGTAAAAAGAAATAAGAACTGCAATAAATACAAAACAGAACGCAACTCTGAATAAATAACTTCTATGACTCATTATAGACACAAACTAACTACTTAAAACCTCTACAGCTCAAATCTAATCATAGAACAGAAAATTACCCAAATTGTCCTGTTAAAAAAAAGAAAAGAAAAAAGACCCGCCATAAATATTGACCCCCAAAAATGATTGTTCCATCTAACAACAAGTCAGTATCGTAAATATCGTGACAGGCCTAAGTGTAAGTTCTTTACTTTTAGCCTGTCGCATTTTGAGTAGTCACACAATTTCATCTGACTTGTACTATAGAGATTTGCATGTTCGTTTTAAATTAGGATTTTACATCAGATGCCCTCCCTGTCACAATGCTGAATGTTTTTTTATGGTCAAAGTCAAGATTTACTACAAACACACAGCGTTGCACCAAAACAAGAATTTCTTGTTACGAAGCTAAGGCCAGGTCCCAACACAAATAATATGTTTCTACTTTCTTCATTTTTTGCAAAACCAGGAATGAAAATACTCCAAACAATCAATATTAGATCAAATGGACTTAGTTTTTTCTTTTTCTCAAAATGTTCAGTTCTCACCCAGCCAACGTCTTTAGTTTTAAGATTTTACAAAGACGTGCGTTTGGATTTATACACAGCTCCAGGTGAAGACCAATTAGGCTCTCCTTTGACTGTGTTGCCAGATAAGACGGTATCCATCAGCTTTTGAAATGTGCTCCCCCTTTACTTTGAGGAGGAACAAGCTGCTTTTGCTCCCAAACGCTGTGGTATAGACTTAAGGACTACAGCAGACTGATGATGTTTTGATCGTCTGCGATGTTTCTCGCCGTCCTTTCCCCAAGGTAATTAAATTAAAATATAATATAAACAGGCAATGTGCTTCCTCTTATGTTGTTAAATATACCTTCAATGGTTACTTGTAAAAACATTTTAGATTTTTGTATAAAACTTTAAACACCCATATTTCATAGCAGCGAGCAGTACATAGTTTTACCATCTGTTGGAACATGCAAAAATCCCACTGAGATCGATAACATCTTAACTTCTTTTTCCTGCTTTTGTAGCGTAGAATTCCGACAGACAAGCCGTGGATTTCTGCACTATTGACTCCACAACTTTGAGTGACATTTTGCTAAACGTTCCCCCACATCAGAGCGCACCTTTAAGCTTGACAACATATTTAATTCTCTTTTAAAAGGTTACCTCACACCACTACACACACAGCTGCAGCCCCAGTAGCCTCCTCCCTCTCTCTCTCCTCCTCTGTCTTCTCCTCCTCCGTGGCATTCCATTTATTTCCTTTAGATTCATGCTTCACTAGGTACCCGTCTTTCTCTCCTTCTCTCTCTTTCTCTGTCCTTTCTCTTTGGCTTATTAAGTTTCTATGGCAACCTGCCGCATCCACTTGTGTTTTATTCTAGTCTTTTGGGACCCCACAGAGATAGATTTTAAGCTCGAAAACGCCTGGAAGAAATGTGTTTTTTTGGGGTTTTTTTTTCAATTTTATTTCATTTTTTTCAAAGTCCACTGCGGGGATTGTACAAGCGAATCCTTCATCGTCTCTCAGTCCATTTAGCTCGTCGTGAAGCAGATTAAACTCCGAGCGCCAGTGTTTTTGATGTCACCTCACGAGTTGTTTTTAAAATATATCGACGATGCCACAACCTCCGGGCAGGATGAAATCATCTCAGTTTTATTGTAAAGTAAATATCAATAAATAATTTTTGCATTTGAGAGGTTTTTACGAGTTGTTTGGGAGTGTTGTAAAAATAAAATGGGGTTTTTAAAGTACAGTGTCTACAAAGAGGCGGCGTGCGGAGGACGACAAACATTTATCAGGTTTTATTGTGGTTAAATGGCTCATAGCTCCCCGAAACAATTATTCACGCCATCAAAATGCATAAAAGTCCTCGCCTTCCTACAGCTTCTCAAAACATCTGGCACTTCTGCTAATGCAAGGGAAAACAACACACTTGGAATAAAGTTAGTTTTATGGGGAACTTACTTTTCCTCGGCTTTTGGGATCCTCTGCCAGAAGAGCTGACGTTACTATCTTGAAGTCAGCGATGGAACGTAACAAAGTATAAGTAGTAACGTTCTGCACTTACATATAAATTTTGGGTATCTGTACTTTACTTAAGTAGATTTTAAAGTGGATACGTTTTACTTTTACTTCGCTACATTTGAGAGCAGGTATCTGTACTTTCTACTCCACTACATTTTGAACTGGACTGAAAAGTAAAAGTATTGTTTATAATTGTCTGAGAAAAGGCTGGGGGCTTTATTTTTAACACGTTCGTAGTTTGAGCAAACAAAAATAAAAAATACAAATAAAAACAGGCAGGAAAAACGATTGATTCAATTGTTTCTGTTGAATAAAATTCAGCACAAATCTTTATCAAAATCAATACATCTGAAGCTTTATATGATGATATATATGATACTTTTACTTAAAGTATGTTTTTGTTCCAGTATCTGTACTTTTACTTAAGTAAAATTGAGTGATAAAAAAGTGATAGTATGTAACTTTGGGGGAGTGGGAAGTCAACTGCATTTATAAAACCATACTTCAGAACATTCTCCATGGAGATAAGTTTTATGCCAAACTATGGAATATTAAAGCCAAAAGAACAACCTCTTCATGGAAACAAGCAGGAAGTCCTCCTCCAGACCAAATAAGAATATGTTTTGTGGGGATGCAAGTTCGCTCAGAGTAAGGACACATGTTTTTTCAGTGTTTTTCGGTGCAACAAACATATCCATAATGAAAAAAAAACCCAACAACTTTTATTTTAATCTATTTTTTGGCAAAACTGGGGCTTTAAAGGTCTCCATGTATTTGTGTCTTGACCCAGTACAGATATATTGTTTTAGCAGCTCTTGAGTTCAAAATAAGTCTGTATACTGTCTGCATTTGACTATAAAACGTTTTATTGTCCCATAATCAGGAAGTGCACTGTTAGCATTACCATGACAACAGAGCTCCATTCAGGCCTCTGAAAGTTGAGAAATGCGCCTATAAACTCATTCTGGTGAATAAATAGAATACTACGAATGCATAAGAAAAGTGAGGAGTCTGGAAGTGTGCGTTAGCATGCTAGTTGTTGTTAGCTTTACCATGATGGCAGTGAAAAGCGCTTATAAACTCATCCCGGTGAATAATTAGGATGCTCCGAATGAATACGGTAAGTGAGGAATAAGTTTGGACCACTGCAAACTGTTTGAAATTGACAAGCTCTGTTTTTCACATTTTTTAAGATGGTAAAAATCAGGTGGGGCGCCTTTGAATGCTTAATGGAAAATATTTTGAAATTTATATCAGTAATTTTGCAAGGTATATTTTATCTGGTAGGAAAAAAATAACTTGATAAGCTTCAGACGCTGTCTACCTCTCTCTGCTTCACCGCTCTGCATTTCTGCTCCAGCTCTTCTATTGATCCCGCATTTTTCCACTCCTGTACCCAGACTCCTCTTTGGCCCGTACAGGTGGAGGCTAACCGCAGCTACGCTACACTTGTCCCACTCCTTTAAACCTTTTTCCCCCTTTTTTCCATTCGAAGACCTGGTCGCGGAATCCATTCACTTCAGTCATGCTTCAGTATCGTTTTCTTGCGGCCCGGAGGATTACAGAGGAAATGGACAGTGATGGTGAAGAGAGAGAGAGAGAAAGAAGGGATGAGAGGGAGAGTGAGAGAGAGGAGGGGGTTTCCATAGCAATGAAAAGAGCGGACTATTGGACTGGAAGGAACACAGGAAGTATTTGTGATCTTCTGTCTGTCTGCGAAGCGTCACCACACAACTATGTTCATATGGGTTGCGATCGCGTTTGAGAATTTGATGATGTTGTAATTTCAGATGGAGGGCAGGGGCCTATATAACTCTATGGGAGATTTATTGTTTTTGGAAGAGATACCCAAACGTATCATTCACACATGTTGAACCTTATTTTTATTTCTTTGCATTGGCTCAACAAACTTGTCATATTAATCTTATGACTTAAAGTACTTTCGGTTGACAACAATCTCGGTTTTGGGGTTGAATAATGGCACCACTTTCTGAAGACACTGTGAAGAAATAATTTAACTTTTGTTCCTTTATACTGACAGAGAAGATGCTGACCTTTGTGCCAGTTTTTGTTTTATGTGGATAGGCTCAGTAATTACAGAGATATTCATCAAGTTTGCATCAAATTTGCAATCTGACAGTGGAGGACAGGTCAAAATTCTATGGTGGAATTTGCTGTTTAACTATAGGAGTTCTAGAATATTGTAATGTCAAGTGAACCCAACCTATTGATACTTTGCAGTGACATCACACTCGGGGTGTACTTCATGTTTGTCTATGGAGGAATGTTCAGCAGTTCCCATGTTGACACAACGCACACATTAGTAAACACAAATACAAAATTTACTTAAACAACACATTTTCAGGAGCCTGTGATCGATACGAGCGTTTATGGTCCTGTTTAGGAGTTTGACTTTCAACAAAAAGATGAGAGTGACTAACTGAAACTGTTGGCTAATGCTAGCTAGCTTGTAATGTTATTTGAGGGGGACTTGTTTAACAGCACAAATCTGCTCACCCGTTGTAGTTCCAACTAAATCAGGTCTTTAGGGTCAGATTGTGTTAAAATACAGCTCAGAAGAAAATCTAACTTGAATAACAGAGCTTCAGACACAACAGTACCTTTAGTTAACATCACATCCTCAGGGAATGTTGGTGACATCAGCTGCAAAGTATAAATTTGGTATTTTAAACTACAGGGATTCAATGATGTTATAATGTCACACCATTGGAATGGAAGAAACAGATGAGGTATTTGAGATCTTAGGTCTGTCTGCAAAGCGTCAGCACTAAACTATGTTCTTATAAAATGCCACTAGCCGCGTACGTGGGTAAACGCAGCATTCCTACATACAAATATGTAACTTATGACATTTCCGTAGAAGAGCCCACTGGTGTAATGTGTAACCATTTATGGGGCTGTGCAGAGGAGTTCAGAGGTGGATTATGATCAGATAAGAGGATGTGGTAGATTTCTTCAGAAGATACGAACTGCTGCAAAATCCAGGGTCAAAGTCAATGACAACGCCCTAAATAAGGAAAGATGTGTTTGTTGTATCGCTGACATGCAAACTTGATGAGAATTCAAGGTATAGAAAGCTGCTATTAATATCCATAATACAAAAAATGTCTACCTGTGATGTAATTTAGTATTTACAGGATGTATCTAGCAATCTTTCACAACCTTCCAGGGGTTTGCACCAATGAAATTTAAAGGTACACTCTGTAACTTTTCTTCTGAGGATATATACCACGTGGTTGTCTTGGAGATGCTGTTGCTTTGCCTAGAATGTTCCACAATGTTTTTATTGCTGAACAGTACGTAGAAAAACAGGCTTGCCTCTTCACAGATCTGACCTGAAGACTTGGCCTAATGATAACTTTAATACCATATTGAGGGACATTCTGGGCAAAGCAATAACATCTCTACGGAAACAAGTAGTTTGCGGATCCCCCAGTAGAAAACGTAAATTGTCCAACTTTTAGGATGGCTAAGATGCAGAGGGCTTTCTCCAGACTCAATTTTAGGTATATTGATATTAGCGAGTTAGCTAATTCACTGCAGCCATATTCAGTCCATTGAGGTTCATCTCGTCTTCCATTAATTTATTTTAATAGATTCTTTTTCCAGACCGGGTTTAGTTTGTTTCATACCTGACAGTTTGGACTGCTCACTAGTGTCTTCCTCAGAGCGGTCACGTGATGTTGCTGTGACGTGTCCGATCAGCTGATTTAAACAGGTTTTGCCGCTGTCTTTCTACCAGTGGAGGCAGAACGACAGCGCCATCTGCAGTCCGACTTCTTCAGGACAATATCCCAGGTGTGTGAGAGTTAAAAAGCCCCCTCGTCCTGGTTTAAATCAGCTGACCGGACACGTCACAGCAACTTGCAACGTGACCACTCTGAGGAAGACCGTTAGTGAGCTATATTCAGCTACAGAGTTAGCTTAAGTTCGAGTCACATTTTTATATAGCGCTTTTCCACCTTCAAGGCGCTTTACATCAAGGAACCACTCACCCATTCACACACACATTCATACACCAGTGTGCGCAGACACTGGGGGCGAGGTGGGTTCCAACCGCCAAACTTCGGATCAGTGGAGAAAAAAGCTCTACCAACTGAGCTACTGTCGTTCCGCTAAGTTTCCCTGTAAACTGAACCATTGTCTTTACCCAACTTTGGAATATTATTAGTAATATTTTTATGAGATTTAGCAGAAATAACAGTACATGAAACGGCACTAATTCGTCTGCATATTGTGAGCTGGTGAAATGATCCAGGTTGATTCCCTGTAGAGTCATTCTGTACCACATCCAAAGCTCCTCGCTACTAGACTCATTATTTTAACAGTGCTTGATGGGTTCTGTCACACTCCTCCTCCCTCTCATTACAGGCCGCTGTTTCTGCCCAATAACGCAGCTTAAGCGATGGGGTCAATGTTAATACGCTTGTCATAAAGAATAGAAATTGATGGTTTGAAGTTTTGTTTGTATTGCCAAGCCGAGGGGTAAACAATTAGCCAAAGACATATTCATTGTCTCCAATTATCTGCTCGGGTTTTGTTTAAGCCCTTTAATGAGCCAAATTCTATCATTAGGCTGTCAGATTCAGACCATATTGGCTTTTTGTGATTTTTCTAGTCATTTCTCGCTCCACTTTAAAAACGTTGGTCCGTGTTTGTCCTTGGGTTTGTTGACCAATCAAATGGTCTATAATTTACCTAATTTTCAATCGGCCTAAGTCCAGACATGGGTAGAGTAGCAAAAAATGTAAAATATAATAAAAAAAAATTAGAAATAACATTGCTCAAGTACAAGTATAAAGGAGTGGTCCAAGAAATTTCTCAAGAGTAACTGTTTGGACGTAATTTCTGATTTATAAGTTGAATTTTAAGAGGGGGTATTATGCAAAATCAACTTTTTGGAGCTTTCTACCACGTTATAACATTGTTCCCCAGTAATCTACCGATCTCTCCCGGGCCCTGTTTAAACCCTCCTTACGGTTAGCAGTACGATTCTGTCCAAAGCTCAGCCCACAGGCCTACGTTACCCATGCTCACACACAGCAGTTTTCAATAAATAAGCAAAAATATGATACAAAACAATACACTACAACTTCACAAACCTGATGGGATGCGCTGTAGTTTCAATAGCAAAAGGCATGCCAAGTGTAATGTGAAAGCGCTCTGAAGGGGGAGTGACTTTTAAAGTATTTTCAAAACAATAAAAGGTAACAGGGTGATCTAAATATGTTGTGTTAGCAGTTAATATCCCATAGAAGCGTAATACCCCCTCTTTGTTACGCAAAATGGACTCTTCTGAGCTTCAAGCCATGTTATAATGTTGTTTCCTCCTCAAACAAAACCTATTTGGAGTTGTGTTTTGTTTCATTCACCCATGTTTCAGTAATCCTTCATTATTACATCCCCAAAGCTCAAAATGCTCCGTTCCACCTTGTGACGTCATGAAGCGGTAGTTTTCAAGTTAACTGCCACCTTTTACCTTTTGTTCAGTAGAAATTATCCAGTGATTCTAGTGAAGGTGTATGGAGTTTAAAAACACACTGGAGCACTTCCTGTATTACCAAATGACATCACAAGGTGGAACAGAGTGTTTTGTTTGAGAGAAGAACTGCAGGGTTTGCGTGTTAAACATGTGTGAATGAAACAAAACACAAATCCAGATCTGTTTGTGATGAGGAAACAACATCAGAAGATCAGATTTAATATAGTAATAAATCTATTCTCATCTGTTGACTCACAGTGAAAGAGAAACCAAAACTTTTGCTCAAGTAAAAGTATTGTTACACTGTAAAATGTGTCACTCAAGCGGGAACAAAAGTATAGTTCTATTAAGAAGTTACTACCCACTCAGTACTACCCACCTCTGCCTCAATCACCATCTTAACTTATAGAAAGGTTGATGCAAATAAATGTATTTTGTCTGTCTAAAAGTTACATTTATTTAGCTATCATTTTAGGTTTTTTTGGGTTTTTTTTCATCTTGTTAGAATGTAATATTACCACACATTACAAATAACTTCTCTACAAGCAAAGCAATGCATGTTTGTTCAGAAAAAACAAACAAAAAAAATATTGTATTAATGACTCACATGGGCGACAGCAGTTCAGTTGGTAGAGTTTTTGTCCACTGATCCAAAGGCTGTCGGTTCAAATCCCGCTCTCATCACCGGTAGAGCAGCCAGATCCACCGACCCACAGGTTGGCGGTGCGATTCCAGCTCCCACACATGAACGCTGTCGCTGCGTCCTCGGGCAAGACGCTTAACCCACCTCGCCCCCAGTGTCTGTGAATGCAATCGTTGACGTAAAGTGCTTTGAGTGCCTTGAAAATGGAAAAGTGCTATATAAAAATTTGACCATTTACCACATTTATTTATGTAGCGCATTTTAAAAACAACCATAGTGGACCAAAGTGCTTCACAGGTTTAGCGTCTCATAAAAACGCTCTAAACAATAAAAATTACAAAGCCAATGAATACAAATGAACGCACGATTACACAAAAGCTGACTTTAATATGACATCGGCGATACATCAGGGTTTTCCTATCTCCGTGCATGGTACGAGGTTAACGATATGGGAATTACATCTCCCTGTTAACAGCTTACATAGCGCCGTACCCTGACCATCAATACTGTTTAACTAGAGGCGTTTAGTGCTGCGTCTAATCACCTTTTACAGCCATTTCTCGTGAACTTGACCTTATAGCTGCTCCCATTGATTGGCGTTCGGTATGGTCAAAGTACATTTAACGCTAATTTGTCAATGAAATGGGTCCAAAAAACGTGCGCGGAGTATGCAAAGAACTGGAAGCATATGTTACAAGGGGAATAATTTTCAAAAGGGCCTTGATTATGTGCGGTCTATGCTAATTCAATCTACCGTCTTTCCTACAATCACCCATAATGAACACTGTAACGCAGGGAGTGGACATATTGAAAATGATTGAAAGAGGAACTCAAATTATTAGCTGAATTTAGCATCTGGGGGGGTAGTACCTTTAGGAATAATTTATAGATAAGACAATTTCCCATTTGGCATATGAAATAATTAATTATCTGCATGGGCGAAGTATCTTAACAAAGCCACTTAGTATGCATATAAAATTTCTAATGCTAAAATCATATTAGGTTTATTAACTCATACCGCGGCAGATTACATCTCTTCTCTTTCAAAAAGGTCCCACAGAGTTGAACTGATAATTAAGTAATGAAATGAAAATGTACGATCCAATCAATGGCCTCCGTATTAAATTGTTACCGTCGGAAACGAAGAGCGGGGTGGGGCCAGATGGAGAATGGAAATCCTGAAGGAATTAAGTTACAATGGCAGAGTCTAAGCCATAATGAAAAAGAGGCTTAACGCAAATGAAAAATACCATGCGGAATGTGGGTTGACTTAAATAACGTCAATTAATAAAAGTGGTCACTGTGTGTGAGGTGGGTTAGCCTGTCAGTTCAAACAGGGCAGTTCTACTATGATGAGAAAGCAGGGGCGTTGCTATAGCGATTGACAATTTAAAACGAAATATATCGTTTGAATTGGAAAAAGTTCTCAAAATGGTGCATATAACAGGAACCCATGAATAGGTTGCAGGGATCTGGTTTGTTTTAATTGGTGGGTTTCGGATGACATCACAACATTCTACAGGCTAATAATATGTACTGTATTTTCTGGACTAAAGTCGCACTTTTTTTTTCATAGTTTGGCCGGGGGTGCGACTTATACTCAGATGCAATTTATATGAGAAATATATGTTTTTTTTCCTCATTATTATGCTTTTTTTTTTTTGGCTGGTGCGACTTATACTCCAGTGCGACTTATACTCCAGAAAATACGGTAATACAGATGGGGGCGGCTAAAATGAATATGGCTGCAAAGCACATTTGTGTTGTAATACAGTGAGTTCTTGGGTCTAGTCACTAATAGAAATGATCAGGTTCAACATTTGTGAATTTACTTTTTGGATATTTCATGCTAAGTGTACAATGTGATCAATAGAGGAATCTGGCTCTCGCCCCCGTTTGGGAGTATGACATCATCACATCTAAAATTGGAAAACCACCAATGAGCAGCAATGTACTAATACATGGGTTTATATAATGCTCAACTACAACTTACCTCCAACTGATTTTCCCAATTATTCCGTCATCCAGGAGGGTTAGAGTTATTCATAAAGTTGTTTATTAGATACAATTTACCAGCTGTGAACAACATGTCTCAGGTACTTCAAAAACTCCCACAGAGGTCAGTAAATCACTATGTGCTATTTTTACCTTTAGTCATAAGATACTAGGTTTACTCTGCCAGATGTGCTCATGTAGAGACAGCTTGGAATAGAGCTGCTGCTCCTTCAGTGTCTTGGGATTAGCGTGGGATCTGTGCTTATATTGCTATTTGCAACAAAACAAACGTAAATGGCAGTGGTGGAAGAAGTACTCAGTTTTGTTACTTAAGTAAAAGTACACATACTGGGGCAAAAAAACAATACTCAAGTACATTTTTTATGTGATAGTTTTACTTTTACTTAAGTAAAAGTATTAAAGTACTTGTTTAAAAATGTACTAAAGAGTAAAACGTAAAAGTATTTCGCACATATTTTGAGGTCTTATAAGGTTTCAAATTATTTTGGTAAAGATTTGTGCTGAATTTTGTTAAACAGAAACAATTGAATCCATATCTTTTTCTAGCTGTTTTTATTTGTAAATTTTTGTTTGCTCAAATTATGAATTACTACTTTTACTTTATTAAGTTCCACCACTGGTGAATGGTATAGTAATGACACAGTAGCACAGTTCTGTTCATATTGTATGTTCTTTATTTATATTCTGTCAGTCTATTTCTACCTTATTGTTTGCCTTTATTTTATTTTACCACGTTACATTTACTTTACTATCATTTCTCATTGTGCAACATTTTCACTAACAACGGAAATAAAACTTATTTTGTGTCTAAAATTATAAAATTCATTGTCTAAATCAACTTAGACAATGAAAACATTTCTCTTCTTGCATTCTAAATTGACTTGTCCCATTTTATTTTGAACTGTGTCTATTTCAAAATTCACTTGCTTATAAAGCACCTCCAACTTCTTTGTGCTCCGAACCTGCTGTAAAGTATTGCCCCTGTACAATGTTGGATCTACTTTCCCCAGTTTTGCCCCCCTCCTGCCTGCGTACGTGCACCTTTAAGAGTGGTGTTTGTGATTAGCAGCAGCAGTTTATCAGTGCCGCGGCTGTAAATGCCACGCAGTGCATACACTACCCACACTGCACTGGGACACAAAGAGATGATTCTGTCGCTGCGGTGACCTCATCCTTGAGCTATCAGCCTCTGTGTGTGCGTTTGTGTGTGTGTGTGTGCACGTGTGTGTGTGCAGCGGCCTTGGCACCACACAGGGCTCCAGTCATGCCCCTCCCACTAAAGAATAAACTCCTCCACTGTATAATTTCTTTTGTGTCTTTGTTTCCACTATGGATTCCCTTTTGTATTTGTCACCTAATAAGTACTGAACATAAGACACAAAAGCCTCTGTTATCCATGCAGGTTCAATATTGTAGGCTATTTGGATACACAGAAACTGGGAATACATCTTAAAGTTGCAGCGTGTAACTTTTCTGGTGGGGGGATACGCTGCCTCTGTTCTATAGAGATGTTTTTGCTTTACCTTGAATGTCTCACAGTATGGCATTGAACTTATCTATCTCCATGGAGACGCATAGTTTATGTCAACAAGAACAAAGATATAGATCATGTAAGTGGAGAGGCGTGCATGTTTTTCATAGTACTGTTTGGCAATAAAAACACAAATTGAATAAATGCAAGTACAAGTACAAGTACAAGTTGTACAAGTTTAATGCCATACTGTGGAACATTCCAGGTAAAGCGAGAATACAAAAGCCCCATTCCGTTGACCGTGCCGTGCAGGTTCAATATTCTAAGCTTTTTGGATAAACAGACACTGGGAATATATCTTAAAGTAACTTATCTGGTGGGATAATATGTTACTGCGGAGATGTTGTTGCTTTGCCTTGAATGTCTCACAGTATGGCACTGAACTTATCTCCATGGAGACAAGCAGGTGATGTCATTAGACCAAGATATAGGTCATGTGAATCGAGAGGTGTGCATGTTTTTCATAGTATTGTTCGACAATTAAAAAAATAAAAATAAATAAATACATTGAATAAATGCAAGATGTACAAGTTTAATGCCACTGTGAAACATTCCAGACAAAGTAATAACATCAATAACATACATGTGCCAGATGACGAACAAGAAAAGTTACATAGTGCAGCTTTACGCTAATGAATTCAAAACAAATCAATGGTTTAAACCTGTCACACTCTAAATGACTTATATTATTATGTTTTATCGGTCCTTTTTATATTGATACTGACAATCAGGGGCGGAGCTAGACAGTTTTGGTTAGAGGAGCTCAGGTGCTAGGTTCTTCAATGTGGGTGGTCACTTAATTAATTTAGAGCCTTTTAACAATGGAGCGTGCCCCCCACCCCCTGCCATGTTTGCATTGCTCTTTTAGGTTAAATGGAGTTAGCCTCTGTAGTGATTTATACAAATTAATATGGATTTTTTTTTTTTTTTTTACTGGTGTCTTATTTTTATCAACATTTTTAGTCAAGATTGGATGAGCTATGAAAGTGGGGAAAACATTTTTGGGGTAGCTATGGGGAAGGAAGGGGGGGGCACTGACCTCTCAAGCCCCCCCTGGTGCCACCCCTGCTGACAATATGTCCAGACTACATATATTTTTGAAAGCATTGCTAACTGGATTTTTCAATAAAAGTAGAGCAATGACATCACAGCTTTAGACCTCTACTGTTGTGTTTCAGATGACATCACATTTTATACTGGTCCATAAATTATAATTGAGGAAGTAGTTGACCAAATGCTAATCTTGTGGTTTTGTTATGTTAGATTAATGTTTACATGTTGGTAATAAAAAAAAAAAAGACACCAAGTTCAACATTTGGATATTATCTGTCATTGATATTGGCTCCTGTCCCCGTGTGAAAGTATGACATCATCAGAAAACTGCCAATAATGACTCCCCCCAAACATTGCCTTATATGGAGTTTCCACCTCTTGTTTTTTCATGTCTGGTGATGTTTCGGTGGGAGGGGCAGGAGATATGATACAGCAGAGATCCGATTTGAAAATGAGGAGGAAGAGACAGGAACTTAGAACTGTAAACATAGACAGTTATTAAATAAGGCTATAAAGCACTTGCAGATATCAGATTGAGGAAGGAGGGCATGGCATAACGATTAAATGAAATGATAAATACAACCACTAGGAGGTGTAAAATCACTTCTTTGTAACAGTCCTAACCTTGTATAAACATGT
>JACM01016640.1:0-38855 GCA_000787095.1 Periophthalmodon schlosseri | reverse complement strand
CTCCCTCTCTTTCTCCTTTCCTCCTCCCTTCTCTAAAGAGTATTCTGTGGAGGAGTCTCCATATCTCTCTCAGTAT
Source organism: Periophthalmodon schlosseri (assembly GCA_000787095.1). Lineage (NCBI taxonomy): Eukaryota > Metazoa > Chordata > Actinopteri > Gobiiformes > Gobiidae > Periophthalmodon > Periophthalmodon schlosseri. The sequence goes on along the minus strand of JACM01016640.1, from coordinate 38,779 downwards.
CTTTTTGCCTCTTTCCTCCCCTAGTTTCTTCTCTTAAGAGCACTCTGTGGAGGAGTCTCTCTCTTTCAGTATCTCTCTTCCTCTCTCCTCTCCTCCCTTCTTCTCTAAAGAGTGCCGTGAGGAGTGTGTGCAGAGGTGTCACCCGCCCCAGCATTTGGACCACATTATCCTGACGCCCAATTCAGTTAAACTTCACTGACTCCGGCTGTGCTCACCCCTCAGGGCCCCTAATGAGGACAGATGGGTCCCTATAAGACGTACACCAGCGCTCGGATCCCTGGTGTCTGTGAATCAAAAAGGGGAATAGCGAGAGAAATGACATCAAATATAAGTTGAGAAATGGAAGTTTACAATTCTATACATCCAGGCATCCAAATATAATGTGTCCCATGGTGAAGGCATTTGTCCAAATGAGTTTGTTTGTACCTAATCAAAGTTGTGTAACAAGTGAAACTTTTGGATTTGATTAGTGTCAGTTGCCTGCTTGTTGGTGTTTCAAAAGCCATTTATCTATTGTGTAGCTCATATGTAGAGACTGGTTGGTCCAAGCAGAGATGACCAGGCATACACTTTCATGCACAGTGCTTCTATTTACACCAAGTCTCTTCATCGCAACTTCCACCGAGCTTCGGCTTGGTTGGGCACATCTTCCAAAGGGGGCATTCTCTACTTTCAGAGTGATGGAGCAGCAGATCTATTGCAAACTCCTCTGGACTGAGCTCCTCCCCCTATAAGGGAGTGCCCTGTCACCCTACACTCATGACACTCATTTCAACCAGATGTCATGTCAGTATGGTTCAAACCGTGCTCCTGAGAGTAGTGCTTTGAGGGCTATATTATGGTCTGGCAAAAAGCAACTGTGGCAAGAGCAGTGGTGGAACGTAGCAAAGTAGAAGTAGTAAAGTACTATACTGAAGTACAAATTTTAGGTATCTGTACTTTACTTAAGCATATGTTACAGTGGATACTTTTTACTTTTACTTAACTACATATGAGAGCAGGTATCTGTACTTTCTACATTACTACATTTTTGAACAGGACTGAAAAGTGAAAGTATTTTTGTTATTGGAGCAGGTATCTGTACTTTCTACATTACTACATTTTTGAACAGGACTGAAAAGTGAAAGTATTTTTTGTTATTGTCTGAGACCTGCTGAAAAAGCTGAGGGTTTATTTTTAACATGTTCCTAGTTTGAGTAAACAAACATATACAGAATATTTCAGAACAAATGTTTCTCTTCAAGTGAAGCCTTATAAGACCTCAAAATCTGTGCAAAATACTTTAACTTTTTACTCTTGAAGTACATTTTTAAAGGGGTACTTTAATATTTTATTCATGTGACTACGTTTTTTTTTTTTTTTTTTTTTGCTCCGGTATTCGTACTTTTACTTGAGTAACAAAAATTGAGCACTTCTTCCACCACTGGGCAAGAGAGCTACCACCACCATGGAGAGTACTGTGGAGTAAATAAGTCCTGGAATCCACAGAAATTCAAGAGGGTTGATTGAAATATCCATGATAAAATTGCACTGATGGCCCCTACAGAAATGAATAGACAAAGCTAAAAATTAAAAAGCAGTTTTTAGGACAACTGAAACATTTTGAGCTGATGAATGGTTCATTATCCGAACATATGCAAAAATCTCCAAAAAACTGTAGATGCCATGGCCACCAAACACGAGCGGTTTGTGTTTACATTGTGCTGTATTTGAAAAAAAAAAAAAAAAGTTTTCTGATCTGCAGAAGACTGGCCACTAGTCAAACTCACAACAGGTTTAAGCTAGTAATACCCCATCCAGATACTTTAATAGATCCATGGTACAAAAGTTCTATAATGTAAAGCGGTTTCCTAAGGCTCTGGAGTTCAAGATTCTTCCTCCTCAAACCTCTTCAAATAACCTGGTGATTGTTCCTGGACCCACATACAGAGGAGGAACAGAGCACAGCGTCATTAACTGCTGCCTACTGCTCCAGCCTCTGCAATTAGCACCTTTATGAGATAGACCTATTCACTTCTCCCTTTAGACTGTGCTCAGTGAGTTCTGAAGAATTTTTTATTCCAGCTCCCACCATTCAAACAAAATTGCCTCTGCACACGAAGTACTTTTTTCTCATACATTGCAGTATTTTCTGATTAGTTCACTGTATAGCTCTATTTGACTCCTATGAAACCTTAGAATATTACAGAAGTTTTATGCTAAAAATTTTAACAAAATGGAACTGAGAAAACCATAGCAATTTCAGTTTAATTGAAACCAGTACTTCTCTTGCAAAACTTTAGTAGTATATTTCATGGTTAAAAACTTTCTAGACACTATATTTTTTTCTTCAAAATAATCTTTTTTTGAGTAAACAGGCCCAAAGTTGTTCCTCACTTACCATATGCATCCTGAGCATCCTTATTATTCACCATGATGAGTTTATAAGAACTTTTCACAACTTTCATAGGCAAGAGCAAAGTTGTGCCGCGATAGTAAAGCTAATACCAACTAGCATGCTTACATGCACTTCCTGATTATTGGACAATAAAAATTTGATATAAACATCGTGCTGCAGACATGTTTTGACATCAAGAGCTGCTTACACATATATCTGTACTGGAGCACCTCACCCTGAAATAACTGACAAAGTGATTCTATAGAAATGTGTTACATATTGTTGTACATACACACTGCTATTCATACTAGGGCCAAACACAGCTGTATTATTGACTTGTATGTTGCACAATGGGGACATAATAGCGTATTGTCTTCTTTGTTCCAAACAATGAACCAGTCTCTAGCATGAGTTAACTTCTCTTTGTAACTGAGCTCAGTGATAATGACATTCTACTGTATATGGATAGGGAGATACATTGCATTGCAGTAAATGTGATGTAATGTGGATGAGTATGTATTTTGCTGACATATCTTTTGAATAGTGTATACAGTAGGATACAGTAAGTCACTATGCAACAACTGTAGAATTTTTAACTCTCATAGCGTAGTTCCAAGTGTCAATATGACCCCAAATCAACAATGTGTAAATGTATCATCTTGAGTTGTGAGCACTATTTCTGTCTGATTTCTTTCTTTTTAAATATTTTCATTTCAGAGTTTGAGAGGTCGCACTGACATACAAAATACTGGCTTTTACAAATAGATTTTTTTTTAACTGACTGAAAGACTAAAATGGACATCAAGACAAAATCTTTTGCTTAACACATTTATTTATTATATTGTTTTATTTGTTGACCAGTACATATGGCATAAACATGTTTATAGTGCAGGTTTTTATTGCATTTATTTTGCACATTTTTCGTATAAGTGAAAGTTAGTGACAGATGTGGGATTTGAGTTTACAATATGGTATATAGCGATGTTTAACAAAATATATTTGTAAAAATATTAACAATATTGTTATTATTAATATTAATACTTAGTGAATGCAATATTGTTTCTCTTGCTATGTCATAATAATAACAGTATTAATATAGTTTCTGCCTATCCTAAATTATAATTCTGCATTAGATGAATGGAAGGAGGAAATGGCTGTGCAATTGTTAAAGTAGTGAGTTATTTCTCTATATTCAAAAATGCAAAAAGGTCAACACATTTGTGAATACATTATCAGTGACTAGAGACTTTGATTAGGTTAGGTCCAAACAACATGACTAATAGAAGAAAGACAGAAAGAAAATACTGAGCTAATCCACTGAATATTATATTCTTTCAGAAGGTTCTACTTGCATCTCAAAATCTTCCTCATTGTCTCCATTCTAATGCTGCATTCAGCCACAATGACTACATATTTCTATAGGATTTCAAAGCATATTTACGCATGGATGTGACATACAGTAAGATGGGGGAATCAGTTCACAGAAAGGTTTTCCATGTTGTGTAACTTGAATGTAAAGTAAAGATATATATTATATACTCGCTGCTTAATAAAACACTACTTCACAGTCGAAATGGTGATGCATGCTTTCCAAACCTCACGCACTCTGTATGTGGCTAATGCAGTGGAGAGACGGACACAGGCAGGTTCAGCTACAGTGCAGTGAGTTCAGTCAGCGGTGAATAAAAACATACTTTTTACATAATAGTACAAGTACTATCTTGGAACTCCCTCTGTGTGGGATAGAACGTTGGCTATAGTCTTCTTTTTTGTAAATGAATGTCTATATGAATGGGTTATTAAAAAGACTGATTTGGTGATTAGACTCAGGTAGGTAAAATGTAAGGGTTGTCATGTGGGGATACATTTGCTGTTAAAAGACACATTATGTTGCCTGGGATCCAGAATACACACTTCTTCAATATTTTATGAAGATGTGAGTTTGGTCAACAGTGAATCTTCCGATTTTTAAATGGCCATCATTTACAGGTGGATTAGCCACCTTAGGAAAAAAAATCACAGCGGACTGAAAAACGTTGCAGATTTCTGCAGAATCAATGAGCAAAGAACTAAACTCTGTTAATCTGAGGTGAGATAAATTTGACTTTACTTGTAAATCATAGGTGACCAATGAGCTCCTTCATTTCACATACATCACTGAAAAAAAAAAAAAAAAGTCTGATTGCACAATCATATTTGGCCAGGACTGAGACGCACTGGAGGGCTTGGAGGTCAGACTGATATCAATCTGTATTAAAAAATACAGAGAGATGTCATTCTGGATTTGCCAGGCAACATATTATGCATTTTTAGGACTTAAAATGATTTAGACACACACATTAATATATTTGGTGTTATCACTAGCAGCAGTGGGAATAGCACCTTGTACAGCAAGATGGATTCTTGAGATATTTGTGAGTTCACAAATTCACAAAAATCCATCTTGAGACACTTCTGCTATAAGGTTTAAAATGGCCTAGTAGTTGGCGGGCCAATCACAGAGCAGCACTGAGGTTTATGGGGAAGCCAAAGACGAAGCATCCAAGCAAACCAAAACAAACATGGTGACGCTGACAGATGTACTTCAGCCTATTTTAGCAAAAAAGACTTTGTGTATTTGTGGATACGGAAGATGTCTGTGATTTTCTCTCAACTAGATTTAACCAAAGTTTGATTTTTCAGCTTGTTTCACTGTTGAGACGCTTCGACCAATCAGATTCAAATATTTGTCATGACGTTCCACCTTTTTCTGCTCACTTTCATCGAGTGTAAAGATTTGTAGCTTCTACATCACTTAAATTTTTTTTTTTTTTAGAAAAAGTCATATACTTAGTTTTATTTGCATTCAGTGATATTTAAGATTTTTGAGGGAATTTTGGATTTCATTAAAATCTTGCTGCAGTTTTAAAAGTGCTTAATCAGCAGAGGGAGCACTTGCATACAAAACAGTATCATCTGCATATAAATGTATGGGCTTTCTCTTTAATTGCAACCAATGGAATTAATAAATATAGTAAAAAGTAGCGGGCCCAAAATTGAGCCTTGGGGCACAACTTTGCTTAAAGTAAAAATAAATAAATAAATAAATGAATAAATAAAATGGTCATCAGCTCCCAAGGACTTCTTTGAGTCTATGGAGTGGAGTGCATTTAAGGCCTCTATGTAAGTGAAAGGTCTTAAAGAGAAAATCTGACTGCTATCTGCCAGAGGTTCAGATTCAACAGAATAAAGATCAGAAAGCTCACCATTATTATTCACAACATAAAAGCACCACATATTTCCACCATGTATGTCATAAAATATTGGTTGGTAATGTATGAATACAGGTTCTGAGAGGGATCTTACTGTCATCCAGAGCTGTGCTGGATTTTTGTGACTCTATCAGTTCTCTATCAGCACAGACATGAAGTAAGAAGTTTTTGACAAAGATCTATTCCTTCTCTTATTAAACTTGCAATTTCTGTGTTGAACCAAGGATTGTTACAGTTTTTTATTCTTTTTTTTTTTTTTTTGATATCTGGTTTGATTTGCCCAGACTGTAATCTAATTTAGATGTGATACTACGTACATTCATATGTATAATTCCCAGTCCCAGTTCCCTTCCTTGTCTTGAAGTTTTGCATGTCTATGAGATATTCTACATGAAATCTGCACATTCATTTGCTGTAATGCAGAATCTAAGTTGTTGGGGCTGATTTTGTTCAACAGTCACATGAGACACACCTTCTGCTATGCGTAAGGAGTCAAGGCATCAAGGAGTTTTTGGCCCCATTAAATTTAATTCCATTGCGGTCAAATAGATTATTCCTCTTCCAGAATCAGCAAAAAAATATCCACAAAAGGAATTCCTAGAGCACTGCAATAACCCTTCAGCCAGACATGAAGTTGGCGCACCTGACTAAACTTCATGTTACCGAAACTGGGCGATTACGTATTGTTTTCCCAACTTTAGCACCGTGTCTATAAGTGATTGGGAGATTTCACCAATTATGTATGTTTTGTCTCTAAATGATTATTTATCCCTCTTTTCCCACATCTTCTTTCAATTCAAATAGCTGACTAAAGCCACATAAACCACATGCTTTTTATCCAAACCCCATGTGAGTGTGATTCACTGAGCAAATTACATTAAGACATTGTTATCCAATACAGAGCCCACTTAGAGACCACCACTGCTTTTAATCACTGTAAAACTAATGGACACAACTGAGTCTAATTTAAGCTCTTAATAAGATCCAGTCCATTTGGTGAATACCCAGGCCACTCAGAACCCCTAGGACCTGTCACAAATGTAAGGCTTACACAGCGATATGGTCAGAGGAGAGTAGAGAGTAGAGTAGCCAACAACCGTGTTCAAATTACGGTGCCAAAGCAGTGACTAATGATGATTAATTGTAAAGTCATTATCACATTGTAGAAATCATAATTCATTTAAAGGAACTGTATCTAAGATTTTATATTTTAAATTTCATATTTCATTCATTTTAATTTTGTCCCCGGATACAAGGTAGACATGTTCAAATCAAATATAGCTTTTACTGATACAAATTCTAATGCTGATTTATTCTTAATTACAAAAAAACATTGAGTTGTTGATTATCCAATCAGAAAGCAGAATGAGCCTCACATAAGTCTCACATTTGGGTTGCCAGATCCAGTGCTGAAATCCAATTGGGTGCTAAACCTCTTGCTGATCTGAATTGTCACTACCTAAACCCCAGCACCTGCAGCCAATCATGAATCAGTGCTAGTGCAGCCTCTGCAGCTCAGTGAGTGAATTCTGGAGGTTCTGAGCTTTCACATGAGGCATGGTCTTTATTGAGAGAACTTGTATGTATCTAATATGTATCAAGTATGAAAATGTTTTCAAAAAGTTACTACAGTAAATGCAGTGAAGTGTAACTAATATGGAAGTCTGCTAATACTGACACACCGCAACCATCACAGAAGAATTGGCCACTCCTATTCTGTTTACTTGTGTCTCCATGGCAACCCGAGTATTAAGCACACATGTGTACGGAGAGGACCACCACAAGCTGCACGCTTAAGCCATTTCCCCATAATCACACAAGCTAACATGCTAACCTGCTATCACCAGGGAGCTCTAAGCAGCTGCTCTGTCTTAACACATCAAGGCTGGGGTTTAACACTGAAATCTAACACACTAAGATAACAGGCTTTTCTGTTTCTTTGGAGTCTGGTGGTGGAAGGGTAGTAGGAAGCCCTCGGGAGGCTTTGTAGAAAGAAGCAAAATGTTCAATCATTCTGCTATGATGGAATGGCTAATAATGAATATCAATGACATTAGTATTTTACATAGCTTATATTTAAGGTTTAAGGTTCACTTTATTATTTGTCCTCTGCATTTGACCCACCCTTCAATGCTGCCGGGGCAACCTCTCTGGAGCAGCAGGGACCCACCTCCAGATCTTGAGATAGTCTTGGTCTTGGTTGGAACTGCTTTAGCTGGAGGACTGTAGCTCTTGTGCATGTTTTGGATTGATGGGGGAAACCGGAGGGCCTGGAGGAAACCCATCCAGACACAGGGAAAAACACAGCAAAAGACAGCTGTCTCCAAAATACTTTATCTTTCAAATTATATAGCACAAAATATAAAGTGTTAAATAGCGGTGTTACTAGGTTTAGTCATGAAATCTAGGAGACAAGGATGCAAGGAGGCAGTGGCTAGTGTGCTTGTGTCAGCCTGATCGGCCCCAGTCTGTGATGTCCCCTGACCTTGAGAGGAGCAGCCCTGTCCCCCGGGGGCCACACAGCAGGGGCCAACCATAGAAACACATATTATATACGCATGCACACAGGCACAAATACACGCACACACACACACACACACACACACAGATCCTTCCACACAAGTGAGCAGAGATGACAGCCAGAGCAGCAGAGGGTTTGAAGTCTGCTTCACAAACAGGATTCTGTGTGGAGTTCTCTGCAGGGGAGGGACAGCGGGATGTGCCCAAGTCCAGATCAGGGTAAACTGGTGTGTACGCAAAAAAAGGGGGAAAAAATAGTGAAAATGAGAGACAAATGAAAGAAAAATAAAGAAAAATTGTTTATAGGTTTTCTGTGCTTATAAGCATTTTCCCATACAATTATACATGGATTTAAGGTAATGAAACTGGAATAGTTGCTAAAAGTCCTAGCAATTGCATTCATAACATTGATAACACTGAAATGGCCTTATTACCAGTTAATAATTATAATTCAAAATCTGACACGGGCTTGTTATCGCAGTTAAAAGACACATATCATACATGACCTTGCATTTATCAAATCAAATTGTGTTCACAATTTCAAGTACACGTTGGATTTATTTATTTATTTATTTTTTCATTGTAAATTCCAGTCTGTGACAGCAGAGTGTACTCCAATGCCTAAATACTGCAAATGAAAAAAAAATCTGCATCTCACTTCACACCTTTTTGCTGTGATGGTGTTTACGGCGACCTCTGCTCTCATTGAGCACCACAGTTTTCTATCGTGGAAGTCAGCGGACTTGTTTCTTTTATTAAGTAATTTTAGATGAATATTGCAATTTAAAATGTACAAATTATAACATAATGATCTGCAGGTGTCATGGCTTATAACTATATAGCAGGCTCAGCACAATATGTCTTCTTTAAATGTTGGTCATCTTTTCAGCCCTGTTGTGTCACGCCATTATCAAAAACCTCGGTGCAAATATTGTAGTAACATAAACAGCCATTTGTCAGTTTTTCCAAACATGAGCAGTGACAGTGACAGCTGCAGACCTGTGTGTCATCCTCTCTGCTGCTGATGCACGTGAAGGCTTCAGGACCTCTAGGACCCATCGGTGGTCAAGGTCACATGTCTGAGCGCTCCTCAAGGATACGTGAAAGTGATGCTTCCTTTAGAAAACCCTAAGCTGACATCACATTAGAGACACACACGTGCACACACACACACAGGCACACAGGCACACACAGGGATACAGTTTAACCATTACATATGTGATTTGTGGGCAGTCCTGTCCAATACCACAAGAGTTATGTTCTTCAAGAGCAGCTAAATCATGGTTATAGAGATATGTGAGCATAATTAACGACAAAAAGTATTGGGAAAAGTATTGCAGGTTCACCGTGAGGCCAAGAATGGTAACAGAAACTCAGTGCGAGAGAATACCATTTGATGATTATTCAAACAGATATGAACAGAACATAAGTTATACATGTATGTTTTTGATGTAGAAGACATAGAACATGACAGCTCAAAATGTTAGATAGTACAAAGCCTTTAAAAGTTGTTTTGTTTTTTGTTTTTTCCCAGGTATGTATCTTGCCCCAATACAGATATATTGTATGAGCAGCTCTTGAGTTCAAAATAAGTCAACTGTGTACAGTCTGCATCTAATTAGAACACATTTATTGTCCAGTAATCAGGTGTGTTTTAGCATGCTAGTTATTGTTAGATTTACTGTGACTGCAAAACTCGGCTCTGGTCTCTGAGAGTTGTGAAAGGGTGAATATTAAGATGTTTAGAATGCAAAAGGTAAGTGAGGAATAACTTTGGACTGCTGCAAATTGAAAATGAACTTGTTTTACTTTTCATGTTTTTAAACGCCTTTAACAAAACATAATATAATGGATTGTCTCAAAAGTTGTCTGTAGTTAGTGAATTGGAAAAAAAAAAAAAAAAAAACAAACAACTTTTTCAAATAGCAATTACAGTTTTATCATTTGTATAAACATTTAACAAATAATGATAAAAATAAAATAATTTCTTCTTCTCCCAGCAGCACAATAGTCCTGATTGATTAGAAAAGTGCATTGTTCAAATGGACCAAACACCATTTCAACACATTGTTTTTATTGTTGAAAACTGGTTTTCAGACACTTTTTTTTTATTTAGAGAGGTCAAAACTGCCTGAAATTTTAAGTCATGGTGAAGGGAAAGAATAAGGATAAAGGCTGGGATTGGACTGGCAACTTGAACAACTATATTACACTTATGGTTGGTTATTGTGTAAACATATATAGCTGATTAATATGACACACCAGTAAGAGCCAAGATGACAATGTATTATGTGAAATGTTTTTGTGAATGCAATCTGTGTAAAGTAAGTTGTATTTTGTGTATGCCGTTTCTATGGGCTTATATTGCTTAGGGTCCAGAATATACACTTCCCCAATACTATACGAAGATGTGAGTATGAGGAAAAAAGAAGGAAGAAAATATCACAAGGGACTTACAAACATTGCGGATTTCTACAGAATCAATGAGCGAAGCACCAAAGTCTGTTAATCAGAGGTGAGAGAAATGGCATTCTGTTCAAAATGATAGGTGACCAGTGAGCATAATATGGTCTATAGTTCATATTTTTATTTATTTATTTTTTTTATTTAAATGTATTATTATATATAAAAATACATAAATGAATAAATATGCAAAATCTGTTTTTTGAGCTTTCTGTCATGTTATTAACATTGTTCCCTTATCAAAAACATGGCTGAAGAGGCTTTAGATGTTATTCATGCATGTTTGAGCTGTGTGTCAGCAGTTAATACCCCATAGAAGTAAAATACTCCCTCTGTAGAAGAAAAGCTCAGGAGGCCTCACAGATTTAGTGAGGAGAGCCCAGAGCTGTTGAAGTCCCTCACACCTGCTCCACTGCCCTTCTCCCAAACTCTGATCCATTTACACAAATGAGCTGCTATTATGTCCTCATTATCAGAGACAGCAGCCACCTGAGCAGGGCTGGCAGGACCCAAAGACAGTTAGAGTTTGGGAGAGGTTCACCCAATGGATGTGAAGATAGAAAAAATCTAATTTAAAAAAAATAAAAAAATCTATAGTTACACATATTGTGTCAGTATGGCTTCCAGACATTGCTGTGATTGCTACTTATTAAACAAATCCAAGTTCACTCCTGACATAGCTGACACTATTTAAAAGGCATTATCCAAGCTTTGCGCACTTTAGGTATTTCAGAAAGCTAATGTGAGAGCCAGCCTAAAAAGTCGATCAGACCTCCATTAGAGGTGTTAATTTATGGACCAGCCTGGATGAAACATTAAAAGGCTCAAAAACAATGTACATATTTAAAACAAATTTATAAGTCCAGTAATATAGGAAAAGTATAGAGAAATATCATAAAGTTTACCTTATTAAGCATACAAATGAATAATAATTACGAATTCTATGAAGTGTCTGTGTATGTCTATGTATACCTTTATGTATGCATATTGATATGTGTTCACACAGTGTGTGTGTGCGTGTGTGTATGAATATTGATGTGTACAACTTTGTTCATCTACATATGTGTATGCGTATACTAAAATATACTTATAAATAGGTCTTCTTTCCTACACTTTCCTTCATGATGAGTTTTGTTTTTGTCTGTAAATAGATTTTTTGCCATCTTGTATTCTATAGGCTAAGAAGGTTAGGCAAAATAAGTGTTAAACTTCAGCCTAAATCTCTTCGGTCTGTGTTCCGCATTATTTTGTGTTATTCATGAATCATTGTAACATGATTAATGATTATGCCAACTGACCGAAGAAAATAAACTAAAAATAAAATTTGGTATGTATCATGGAAATAACTTAAGGGAGATTTGTATAAAGCTATTGTAGCTAGTTGCTAATGTCAAAGATCCTAAAATGTACAACAAAAATGGCCAAAATATACAGACTGCAGATTTGAAGAGACACCTACTGCCTGGGTATATGCTATTATGTGGTCTCAAACTCTCCCAGGCCCTCCCTCTGCACCCCCACACAGCTCCGGTGTATTTGATGCTGCAGACTGACATTTCACTGTAAACCACAACATGCATCTGGCCCCAGAGACCCCCACGCTCTCATCTCATATTCCACTGGATACCGTGGCCAGGATTCTCACCTTGGTTTGTCAGAGGTTGTGTTAAAACAACTGTGATGTGAAGACATGGGCTTTTGATGGTGGCAGGCCCCATTTGAGTGAAAGAAATAGTGTGAAACTGGAGATACAAATAAATAGAACAACAGTTCCATGTGTTTTAACTTGCCCTGGTGGGGTTACCTGCTAGTTTCCATGGAGGCTTATATGGTTAATACCATAATGTGGATAACATCCAAATCCACTTCATTTATACAATACATTTTTACAAACAAAACAAAGTATTGCACAGAAAGTGTAAAAGGAGAACAACAAAAGGCATATTTGCTCAAATTTGATCTTACTAGTCCTAAAACACAAAATTAAAACACATTAAAGACAAAGAGGACTGCACAACTCATGCAGTGTTAAAAGCCACAGAATAAAAGTGGGTCTTAAGAAGAGACTTTAAGTACTGTAGGGGCTACATCTCCATGGAAACAAACAGGTGATTGACCCTCCACCAGAAAAGTTACATAATGCACCTTTAAAGTTAGTAGAAATGTTAAGTCCCTCTCTAATTATATTTCTAGAGTATATTTACGACTTTAGATGTTGATAATGTGCAGATTTTCACATTTTTATAGACATCTGTTAATGATCGTGATAACTCCTCTACATGTGAATTGTATATGAGCACAGCTGTAGGGATACATGTCCCACACTGCAGACACATTGTGATGAGAAACATATGGCTGTTTTGATCACATGCTCGTTTTAATGGGGACTGTCATCCCTTCAAAGACATCTGCATCTCCTATAGAATGTCATACTCTACCAGAAGTGTATGCACAATAGAATGCACACTACACAGTATACCCATCTCTTTATGTCTCCCTTCTGATTGGGAAATTCCAATAAAGTTTGTTCTTTAAAAGTGCTTTGTGTAACTAAATAATGTTCCAAATTGGCAGCATGTTTTTCTATCAATTTGAATGTATGCTATGGCTCTGTAATCTACCGGAAAGATTTATAATGCAGCGGCCCATCACAAATTTACCCCCCGGGGGGGGTAAATTAAAATTGCATAAAATCCTGTATTCTGCTGTATTTTAGTTATTATTTTTGCCAATATTAATTGCAATACATTGGTGAGACTTGATCTGTCATACCAGATTGGCCTATATGCTCTATACTATGCGTCAAACCATAGACTTATAGACTATTCTTTTAAATGTAATGTTAAATAATGTATTCACTTCAGTGCATATGCCTATAACATCAGCTGTTGTTTGCACAGAGTTATTGCATTGTCACCTTTTCACAATAACTACTACACTAGCTACTGTTTCAGCAGCTCTTCAGTGCAGAGGGCTTTATTTTGTAAGGGCCACATGAAGTGTTTATTTCAGAAATGTCCAAACTATGGCTTGGGGGCTAAATGCGGCTCTTAGACCATTTTTTCCAGTTAAATTGTCCCGTATTACTGTAAAGTATTTTTAACTGCAAGTATTTTGAAAATCTACCTTGATAAAGCCATTCTCACATATTTAGTGTGCCCGTTTGGGGATCTAAGCAGCCATAAAGGTCTGTGGCTCAGTCTAACCTGTTATAAATGCACAGACTGAAATTATTCACTGTATTGGCCATCAGTCTGTGGCCCTCAATCTGCCCTCAGCTTCATTTGTGTTTCTATATGCATGCTATAAGCATGAATCACAGTCGCAGAGGAAAGGGGCCGCCCCTTTTCTCCTATGATTCACGCTAAGCCCGCCCCCTTTCTCTGCGACAGTTTTCTCTGTGAAAGTGGGACTTAGCATGAATCATAGGAGAAAAGGGGCGGGGCTTAGCGTGAATCGCACGACTGTCACAGAGAAAAAGACTGGGGCTTTGCGTGAATCACATGACTGTTGCAGAGAAAGAGGGCAGGGCTTAGCGTGAATCATACGAGAAAAGGGGCGGGGCTTAGCGTGAATCGCACGACTGTCACAGAGAAAAAGACTGGGGCTTTGCGTGAATCACATGACTGTTGCAGAGAAAGAGGGCAGGGCTTAGCGTGAATCATACGAGAAAAGGGGCGGGGCTTAGCGTGAATCACACGACTGTCACAGAGAAAGGGGGTGGGGCTTAGCGTGAATCATACAAGAAAAAGGGCGGGCTTAGTGTGAATCATATGAAAAAAGGGGTGGGGCTTAGTGTGAATAATACAACGAAAGGGCCGGGGCTTAGCGTGAATCATACAATCAAAGGGGCAGGGCCTAGCATGAATCACACGACTGTCGCAGAGGAAAGGGGCAGGGCTTAGCGTGAATCATATGACAACAGGGGAGGGGTTTAGTGTGAATCATACGAAAAAAGGGGCGGGGCTTAGCATGAATCACACAACTGTCATACAAGGGGCGGGGCTTAGTGTAAATCACACGAATGTCACAGAGGAAAGGGGCGGGGCTTAGCGTGAATGGCGTCAGGGAAAAAAACAACCGGTGAAAAATTGTACAGTAAACTAGTAATTTCCAATTTGGGCAAGGGCTCAAGTATAATTCTATTCTTATTCATTAAAAAAAAAAAAAAAAAAATGTGATTACTTGATTAATAAGTGGTATACCAAGGTAAATTGCGTAGATAAAGCCAGTGTGGCTACAAAAGTGTTTACAAGTTTTTCAGAAAACAACATTAGCATTAGTTAGTGACTTATGCTAGCGGACATCTCCCCAATTTTTTCGTGCTAATAAGGCTAGTGTGGCATTACAAATGGTTACAAACATTAGATGCTAATTTTTTAGCAACAACGCCACTGGAGTTAACCTAGAGAAAGGATTCCTAAAGGCGCTTATTACAGAACAGAGCAGGCTCCACATAATATAGCATAGGGTTTAATTAACAGTGTGAAGACATAAAATACGTTTAAGTTAACTTCATAGCATCTGGGCAGGATATAATACATTAGACCAGTACATTCATTAATTCCTTCTTTCCATTCATAAAAAATGCTGGACCCACCCCCTTGCGTGGGCAGTCCATTATCCACAACTTATATGTGGTCCCGACTGGGTCTTTGGAAATAGTTTATAAAACAAAAGTCAAAAGACAAAACAGCCGTCGTGCCCACATCAGTGCCACAGCTCCACTGCTGCAGGCAGAGCAACCACAAATCACCTGAAATGTACAACCACAAATCACCTGAAACATACGAGCCTAGAGTGAAAACTGGGATTACCCAAGATGCATGTCCCAATCTAAGCGCTCACAACGCACGGTCCTAGGGCTTCTTAGGCCAGTGAGTTGGTGCCTGAGGCGATGGTGTACTCTACGTGAACCAGTGAACCATGAAGAGAAACCCGGCCGGTGCACCCAGGACTCGTCACCCCACCAGCAGTGTAGCGACAGACTCCTGGCTCAGCTTTGTTCAGTTAAGTTAATGAGCCACAGCCAGGCAGCGGCACTAAAAGAAGTCACAACTCAGAACGAGTTTATTTTTGTTTGTCCAGATGCTGAATGATGAAGTTAACTCAAACGTATGTCATGTCTTCAGATTGTTAAACTCAATGCTCAATGTGGAGCCTTCTCTGTTCTGTAGTAAGCGGCTTTAGGAATCCTTTCTCCAGGTTAACTGGAGTGGCGCTGTTGCTAAAAATGTAGGAGCCAATGTTTGTGACCACTCGTAATGTCACACTAGCCTTATTAGCAGGAAAAACACGGGAAAAGTCCACTAGCATAAGGTGCTAACTAATGGTAACATCTTGTTTTCTGAAAAACTTGTTAAAGCCAGTGTGGCTACAAAAGTGTCATCTACGCAATTTACCTTGGTATAAAACTGTATAACTTAAAAGGTTAATAATGCACATTATAATATCACATAAAGGTGATGTACTGTCTGAATTCGGGTTAGCTACTCTTTTACTGTATGTAAGCCAGTTTACCTGTTGCCACAGCAACCCCGGTCCCCTCTAGCCCCGCCCCCTGCTGTCTTCAGGTTCAAATCAGCCGTTGCGCTCACAAATTGTTTTGAGACAAACTTGGCACAACGAATGCCTCAAAACTTGTGAAAACGTAATTTTCAGATTTGTACTTGTAAAATTGTAAGCGTAAAACAATTTGTAAGTGTAAAACGATATTTGTAAGTGAAAAACAAAATTTGTAAGTGTAAACAATTTTTATTTTTTTTTTATTTATCAGTGTACAAATCAACATTTACGCATTCAATCTTTTTGGAACAATTGTACCTTCATAGTTTTGTTTTAAATGGTCACTATTGCGACGGTCAATTTTTTTCAAAAACCCATGGATAGTTGGATGATTAGATTTTATTTTCTCTCTGTTCTGTTCTTCAAAGCTTCAAATAGCACAACCAAAAGTTGTAACTAAATGTTTAAATATTGATCTGTGTGTGTGCCCTCCGCGCTGTCAACCCTGAACCAAGCAAGCAAGACCCATTTCCAGTTCTGACTCTCCATCGGTCATTGCCTTTACTGGGGACTTCATCGGCCCGGAAGATAGATCATCGTTTGGGGGGACAGTCCTATGTGTGTGCCCTCTACCCCCCCACAACCCCCCCTCCTCCCCCCTTTCGTTCGCGGCTAGATGATTAAGAGTCCCAACCCAATGACCGCGAGTGTCAACTTTCTACACCACAACGGTCATATGTATCGGCAACGCTCCGGTCCGGTAAACTGCGTAGCCCGCCCTCCCAAAGTCCCAGGACACAGGCAGGTGGAGGGGGGTGAGGAGAGGGTGATGGGGGGTGATGGTGGGGGGACGTCATCCTCCGCTGATGGATGGCGGACATTATGGCTCATGGGGACAGGTGCCAGTGACGATTAAAAGGCCCGGCAGCGTTTGGCCACAGAGAACTGGGGAAGAGATGAGAGGAGGAAAGGAGAGGAGAGAGGGAAAGGAAACTGTTGCAGCAGAACGAGTAAACACAGACGCTGGAGGTGAGAGAGAGAGGGAGAGAGAGAGAAAGAGGGCAGGTAGAGTAGAGACAGATGGTGGTAGATGTGAATGCCTGTGTACCACATCTGTGTTGATCCTGGAAAACAACACATTTGAGGACAACAATAGAGCCATAAGCAACTGACATCTTAAAAGAAAAATGTATTTGGATTGTGATTATTGGTTTGTACCTGATATCTAAACCGTTTAAGTGGACTTGTCATTCTCCATTTTTTTTTTTCTTATTGGCATTGGTATGTCACATTTAAAAAATTAAAAGAATGCCTATGCTTGGACAACATACATTGCTTTGAGGAACTGGGGTTCTGCTTGGTTTGGCATTAGGCATACCATCTACGGGCAGAAGTGGGAATGAGCAAAGAGAAACAAATGAAAACAGCCATTTAGCAACGTGGCCAGCATGCTAAAACATTCATGTGTGAACGACAGCAGATATGCTCAGAAAGAGTACAGGGATGGATTGCGCAGGAGACCATTTGTGCAGCCTTGTCAATGAATCAAAACACAACTCCAACTATGTTTTTAATGAGAGAACATTATTGTAAACTTAAAAAAGTAAATTCTCAGTATTGTCAGCCTCATTAATAGAGTGAAAAAAATAAAATAAAAAATAATACAACCCAAAAACTACAAACCACCCCACTCATGCTTCACAGCAAGAAGGTTCCGGGCCTTTCTGTGCAGAGTTTGCTTGTTTCTCCCTGTGTCTGGGTGAGTTTCCTCCAGGCACTCCGGTTTCTCCCATCATCCCAAAACATGCACCATAGGTCAAATCCTCCAGCTAAGGTAGTCCTGACCAAGCCTAACAACAAGATCACGGAGATGGGTTCCCGAGTACTGCACTGCGGTGCTCACTGCTTCTGAGGAGATGCCCCAGCAGCACTGAAGGATGGGTCAAATGTAGAAGACACATTTCCCCGAAAATCTTGAAAATGACTTAGGTAATTATGTTTTGAGTCTTACAATAATCAGTCATCTTTAAAGGAGGAAGTACTTTTTAAAGTCTGTTTAACTCATGTCCTTTTGTACATTGCTAGTATTCAAAACCATTGATTTTGGAACATTTTTTTTCTAGTGATGGGACTTTCGGCTCCTGTGGGATCTGAATCTTTTGGATCCGTTCTCTTCAAAGAGCCATTCAAAAGACTGGCTTTTTTACTACCGGTATGTATTTAAATGACAGAAGTCACTGTGAGAACTCAATTTATATACAAATTAATCACAGAAAGAAAGAAAGAAAGAACAAGGCTCAGATCTGTTTAAAATGGTTCAAACAGAGAGTATGAGTGTGCCCACCCTTTGAAATAATCAAAATGTAAATAAAACTTTGCACTACAATAACAATAATAATAATTTTAAAACTAATTATTATTAGAATGCCAAATCTGTTTTTGTGCACAAAGCTCTCACTTGTGTCGCCCGCTCTGCTTCTGCACTGATTCTTGTGTCGGTTGAGAGTTAACCAGTTTAAAAATGCATACAAAAGATTAGGTTCTTTTAAAAAATGTGATCTGGTTCCAACTGTTCACGTTAAAGAACCGTTCAAAAGAGCTGACTCATTCACTAATGCCACAACACTAATTTTTTCATACAGCAGAGGTGGACTGCCATCACACAGCTAAAACAGCCAACACACTCCCATCCCAAAACCATTTTAGCAACATATTAGACTTGCTTTCAATAAAACATTTTACGATTGGCTGCAGCTCGAGCCAAGTGCTGGAAAAATCAGCATACACTGTGGTGACCCTATAACAAAACTGTACACCTGAGATATTTAAATATTTATACATTTCCCCTTGATGATAAAAATATTTGACATTACGCCTACACTATTTTTCTGCCATATTACACTAAAATAAATGGTACCTGTATACAGCTGCTGCTACTCTGCCTTTATCATCACTGACAAACCTGTCCAGAACACGGTGCTGTGCCTGGGGCTTGGTTCACCTCCTGTCTGCCCCTCTCGTCCTCCCTCATCACCGCGCTCCGTACAATTGCTCCTCACCAACTCCATCTTTTCAAGGGCCTGTCTCTTCACCTCTTGACCACGATGACACCTTATATTTGTACTTTAATGCATTTCCACCCTTCCCATTTCGAGGTTTATGTTTTCCTACCTCAACCGAGCGCACCGCGACGGACAGTTATTGTCAGGGGGGCCTTCCATTTGGAGATAATGACTTCACCCAGGAAATGAACACCCCGTAGAGAGAAAATAAGACAAAAATAATGTCCAGAGATTGCCGTTATACGAGGAGATGGGAGAGGAGCGGAGAGGAGGAGAGGAGCAAGGGGTGAGGGAAGGGCAGAAGGCGGCAGAGGTGGGGGTCCGATGGAGATAGGACTGTCTTTGTTGGGGTTGATGGAGAATTGAATGTGCAGAGATGTGTTTTGCAGAAAGAATTTGGGATTGAAACTAGAGCTGCTAATTTAATCGCAATCAAATTGAAATTGCAATAATTTAAAGCGCATGTGACAGGTTTTCATGTTTTTTGAATTATTTATTGGTTTGGTGGGATAGTACATAGTTTTACATCAAAACGGCAGTGGCAGTTTGTAAAGAAAAGTTGTGAAGAAAAGCTCAAACATACAGAAAGTAGTGTTGAGTTCTGTCAACAACATGGAAAATTTCATGTTTAAACCTTAAAGGGCCTATATTAAGCTATTTATCTATCTATGTTATAATGTTATGTCCTCATCAAAAACATACCTGGAGTTGTGCTTTGTTTCATTCACACATGTTTAACGCACAAACCCTGCATATTTAGGCTGAGTTCTTCTCTCAGACAGAAAACACTGTTCCAACTTGTGATGTCATGTGGTAATACATGAAGTGATTAACTGTGTTTTTAAACTCCATACACGTTCACTACAACTATTTGGATAATTCCAACCATGGAATTGCCAATCTCTACTGAACTTATTGTAAAACGTAGCTGTTAACTTGAAAATGACCACTACATGATATCACAAGGTGGAACAGAGCATTATGAGCTTTGGAGATGTAGACAGACTAATAATAAAGGATCACTCAAACATGTGTGAATGAAACAAAAAAAAAAACAAACTTCAAGTATGATTTTGATGGGGTAACGTTATAGCATGGCTCAGTTTTGTGTTATTTAGGACCTTTAATTTAACGAAAGAAAGGTTGGTCATTTATTTTTATTTTTCAAATCACAACTAATGTGTACTTTAGACAAGCTTTTGTCCCTTGTTAACATCATAGTTGCTAGGTGACAGTAATGGAATAACAAAAATACTCTCCCCCAAAATTCTGAAACTAGGAAAAAATAAGCAAGATTGTTAGTCCAATCTTAAATGTAATGGTGTTAACTTTGGCTTAGAGAAATTAGTTGTCTAACCTGTCATATGCACTTCAAGTCTTTTGCAAAAAATAAAGTATCATGTCTTATCTTATCTAAAAAAAAACAGCAAATTGTGGAGTTTGTACCTCTACAAAACACTTTTCTTCTCTCAAATGCTCCTGGACATGTTTAAAATGTGCCTTAGGACTATTAAAACGTAAATTGCAAATCGAATCGTAATCACAATTAGATATTTTGCCAAAATCGTTCAGCCCTCCTTCAAATTACTCTCTCTCTTGCATAATTAATAGACTAATAGGCAATACACAACTCTGATACAGTTTTTGAATCATTATGAGACTGGTTAAATCAGATACCCACTTCTAACTTCAATCTGGAGCTTTGTAAATCCAGTAAGGTTTGTTGATATGGCTGACGCGGTTAGTTTCTATGGGAATGCCCCTGCCAGTATGGAGTTGGTGGTGCATGCTGGGATTGCATAACGACAACTGCAAGAGCTATATAGCTATACTTGGCAGGTGGTCATGCATGCAGTCTTTCCTTTCATGCATTTATTTATTGTAATAGGCCCCCATTGGAGAGAATGGAGCTGGACTTAGGTTGTCATGCTGTGAAACATTCTAGGCAAAGCAATAGCATCTCCTCCAGAAAAGTTACATAGTGAACTTTAATAATGATCAGAAAAGAGATGCCACGATATCAAGCTGGAAATATATCCAGTGGTTGAAGGCCCTGTATACTCGAAGCAGCTCTTGAGATCAAAAGTAAGTCCGCTGTGTACCACATATCTGATTAAGAAACGTTTTACTGTGATCAGAAAGTGTGTGGTTAACATGCTAGTTGTTGTTAGCGTAATCATGACAGTAAAATACATATACAACATGTGTGAGGAAGTGAGGAATAACTTTGGTCCGCTGCAAACTGTTCAGTTTTTTTTTCACATTTTAAGGCATTGTATTGCTTATTGCACTGATGAAATAGGCCTCTGTTTTCAAATGGCTTGTTTGAACTGATCCTCCATTACTGTCCGGAGCTTGACATTATGAGGAGATGGGAGTGAAGGGTAGAAGGAAGCTCCATAGGTGGGGGTCTGATGGGGATAGGACAGCCTGTGTTGGGGTTGATGGAGAATTGAATGTCCAGAGGAGCTGAGACTGCTGAGAATAACAGGGCCCGGCGGAGAGAGTGGAGCTGGACTTGGGGTTTTGTCCGTAGAGTCAAATTCTCTGCCATCAGCACAAATATAGAGGCAAGTGTTTGTTACAGCAGCATTGAGCCAGTGTCTGCAAATGATCTGGCTGTGATTGCCTGTGTAATGATAGAAAATAGAAAGGGGGGTAGCGCCAATCCAATGCACTTTATTTTTTAAAGCACTTTTCATAAACAAAAACAGCTTCAAAAGTGCTGTGCAATATACATATAAAATACAATGCAAATATAAAATAACTCGCCTTCCTATTGAACTTTTCAAATATTGAGTCAGAGAAGAGAGTCTCTGAATTGGCAAAACATGTGCAACCAGCTGTTAGCCACCGAGGCTAGCTTTTTTTTTTTTTTTTCAAATTAACCAATAACACCAGTTTATTATAACTACACTTTTAACCATGTAACAACATTGTTCCCTCAAAACAAAAAACATTTCCCCACTCTGTTTGAATTTTCCCAGGATTGTTCCATCACAGGTAAAAGCCCTGTGCAGTTTTTAAGCCATAAGTCATTGCCAGATTCGTCTTAAGCATTTCTGTCTTCACATCAACATTAATTACAGCTACATGCTCATATCTACATGTCTGGCATGTTCCTTAAGTAGCTCACATTATTAACATTTTTCCCCATGTTAATTCCCCTTCTGCCAGGAGATAGAGCTCTACACCAGATTCCAAGGGAGTGCCCAAGCTGGAAAATATTGTGTCATTCTTCACAAAGCTATCATTTGTGATCATATTATGTGTTATGTCAGAGTGTGTTTAATACAACAGCACAGTTTAGCATAATGAAATGAATGGTGATCTAACTTATTGTTTCCCGTTCCACCCTTGGTGTCACTTTATTTCAGTCCTTCAATATTTACTGTTATAATGTGTAATGTTTGCGGATCTGCTTACCCATAATCCCTCAGCACACATTTCCCTTTGCTTGGCCTCTGTATTCAAACGACTGGATTAACTTGTGTGAACTTCTCTGTAACAGCTAAAAATACATAAATCAAATAAAATGTAGTTTGAACTCTGTCAGAACAGCCTCTCTCTTACACAGTGTTCAAATGGAACATTGTGATTTGAACATATCACTATTCTTTCTTACCCTCCGGGGAATTCTACTTCCCGCTAACAGCTTTGATACATGGCTTTTTCACATAGCAGTAGTACGTGACAACTAAGACTGAGGTTATTCACATTAAAGGACCTGCACCTGATAAAAATAATAAAAATAATAATAACATGAACTAATATAAGAACACATTTTATTTATAAGCGCCTTTCAAAAACGCCCAAGGACACTGTACAAAATAAGATGAAAACATACAAGCAGCTCTTGAGCTCAAAATGAGTCAGCTGGTTCCTGTCTGCATTATAAAGCGTTATATTCTCTGGTAATCAGGAAGTGCACATTAACATGCTAGTTGTTGTTAGCTTTACCGTGATGGCAAAACTCCGCACTTGTCTCTGAAAGTTATGAAATTTGTCAGTTATTAAATTAGGATGCTCAGAATCCATCAGTGAAGTGAGGAATAACTTTGGACCACTGTAAACTGTTTAAACTGAACTAGTTCTGTTTCTCACGTTGTAAGACAGTAAAAATCAGGTTCAGTGCCTTTACATTTATAGATGGCGATGAAACTTAACGGTGCACTATGCAACTTTTCTGGTGGATGGTCTGCTGCATGTTTGTCTCCATGGAGGCGACTGCTTTTTCTGGAATGTTCCTTGGTATGGGATTAAACTCATCTATCTCCATGGAGACAAGCGCGTGACACAATAGTCCAAAGAATGCATGTTTTTGTCAATGTAGTTTTTAGCAATAAAAACATCTATCTTGCATTTATTCAGTTGCAGGCAAGTTTAATGCCAAACCATGGAACATTTCAGACAAAGCAAGTGCACCTTTAAATTCGGCTAGGCATCCTCAGGAATTATCTCTATGGCATCGGCGTTGTCCCGTTTTCTTTTTTGGATATAGCTGAAGCGATGTTGCTGGAGGCAGAATACTCACCGCTCAAATTAAGAGCTGTCAAATTAGCCTGGATCACATGTGTAAAGAATTGGAATTTTACACTTTTGGGTTTCCCTGGAGGGCGCTGGAACTGCAATTGTCACATCACCCAAGTGTGTCTCTCACAGGTTAGAACTTTGTGCAGTTGTAATGAACACTGCCAACACCAACTCTGCTCTAAATATTCATAAGCAAAATATATTTCACCGAGTTTCCTCTTAACCCCGAACGTTACATCTCCACTGTGGCAGAGCCTTCTCCTAATGCATACACGTTACGTTTAGGTGCGTTTGAAGATGGGTGATTTGAAGTTCAAACGCTGCAGTTGTAGCTGTCTGAAAGCATATTTATTCAAGATATGTAAAAAAGGATTGAAGGCACCTAGCAATATATGGGATAGAATGAAAAATGCATGGTTAGTGAGTATGATTGATGTCAAAAATGCATTTCAAATTGTATGTATCAGAATGTGTGGGTGTTAAGAAAGGCATTTGAATGGAGTGTTACATAGTTCAGTCTATAGCCATCATTTCCTTTATATGGGAATAAGTAGCCTATAGAATAAAATAGCCACTTATGACTGGAGTCGTACTACAAATGCACTACGTAAAGACCTTGATTTCAATAATATACAAGGTGTCCATAAAGTCTCTTTACAATTTTAAAATGTACTTACAAAGGCAAGTGATAAGATATATTAATTAGATATGTTCTATTGTACTCAGTGGTTATAAAAGTTTTTAATCACATTGGGGTCTGCATGTTTGTGAGTTCCTCAGTCAAACATTTCGAGACCTACATTTGGCTTTTGAAAACAATACTGTACAAAGAGTAAATTCCAAGAATCCAACAACGTTTTAAAATGGTGCATCATCTTCACACTTGGATCAGTCATCACAGAGTCTAGACCTTAACCCCATTAAGAGTCAGTGTATAATATTACTAGGAAAGGCGATGACAGAAAATTGAATTTGAATTATTTCTTCATATTGATAATCTTCAGTTTGTCTCATTAAGGCAAGTTTATTTGTATAGCACAATTTGTACACAAAGTAATTCAAAGTGCTTTACAGAATAAGAAAGACATTAAAATCACAATGCAAAGAAATCAAAACATAAATAATCATCAAAAAATGAACATTAAAAGAGAAAAGTGCAGAATAAAAACCTTTCAGTCATATGCACAGCTAAACAGAACCGTTTTGAGCCTGGATTTAAACATTGCCAAAGTAGAGGCCTGTCTCAAACAAAAATGTCCCCCAACTTTCAATACAAAATAGTAATTGCAGTTTTGCTGAAAAAGTCACATGCTTTTCCTGACAGAGGATTGGCTACAGACTTCAAAAAGACCCAAGCTGACCACTGACAATTGAAAATGACTAACCTCAATCTCAGTTCAAGTTGTAATTGCACAAAACACTGTTGAATAGAACACATTTACAATTTACTCCTTGGTGGGGCTAGTTTTTGGTCTACTTCTTAGGGGCAAATGTTTCATACATTTTTAGTCTTGCCTAAGAGAAGTAACTACTTTGGTAATGACCATATTTTCTTGACAAGATTTCCTTTAACTATATTTATTGCAGAACTTTTGAATGACATCACTCACTGACGTCACTAGCGGTCAGAAAATAGTTAAACATAAGTACCATTCATGAAAATAAAACGATTTCAAAAAGTTTCCAACGATTTTCTGCTAACGCTGTAAGGTGACTTTGCTTAAAAATCCCCAGTTTGATGGCAAAGTGGACAGGCTAACAATGACTTGATGGATTGAAGGTTTTAACTAGGGCGCATGGTCGGAGTGTTCCAGGTGAACGCGCTCTAGGTTGGAGGGGGAGAGGGGACACCGCAAATGGGGCATCAGGATAAAGAAGTGCACTTGCAGCTGTTCAGTATGCAGACCTTACAGCGGTTGTTTTTCCTCAAGGGTCTTTCAGGTGTCCAGAGAGTATTTAGTGCAAGTGGGTAATGCGATGAGAATGTAGAAATGGTAAAAATTCTGTGGCGAAAATTCAAATAGTTCATAGTTGTAGAAGAACGTACATTGACTAAAACGTGTAGAAACATAAGCATTACATGAGCACTAACATAATAAACATGACTCTGCTTTACATTGCATTCGACTTTCTTTCCACACTACACTATTGTAGCCACAGTGGCCCTGGGGTAGACTGACAGAAGCGAGGCTGCCACACTAGAGCCACTGCTTCCCCACTGTGGCATCTGATATTCCCAGTGGTCTCCCATCCAAGCGTTACCCAGGCCCGGCTTTGCTTCCGAGATCTGATGACATGAAGTCTGTTGTTTATTTTAAATCAAATTTACAAGACTTCACATTCAAGCAATAATGTGGTGTTCTTGTAATTTCCTCTCAAAAGTCCAAATAATTCTGTTTGGATCTAAAAAACATTTGCCGAGTTAATTGGAAAAAGCCTTATTCTGCTTTTTGCACAAAACTCAATTTCCTAAGTACGTGATAACCACCAGATGTACAAAACAGAATTTCACTTTTTTAGTACATTTATGTTGCCTGCCAAGTCCAGAATGATTAACCTCTGTATTTCTATACCTTGAGGCAGATGCAGACAATAGAGCTGTCAAAAGTATCGAAAATCTGATACTAATCGATGCTAAAATCCAAACTAGATACTCATTTGAACAAGTATCGATACTAAAAAAGTCATATTCAGAGGACAGAAATGAATCTTTCCTGAATATTTTAGACTGATCATTTGAACAAGTATCGATACTAAAAAAGTCATATTCAGAGGACAGAAATGAATCTTTCCTGAATATCTTTAGACTGATCTTGGAGCTGTATCAGAATAAGTATAAGACACATAGTAAACACCAATGACACTATGGAACCTACCTGGACGACTGAGGGATTACACAAATATAAGACCTCATGGTAATATAAAATAAATTACTATGATTTAATGTTGAAAATGATATTTATTTGTCTAAATAAAGAGTGTATTTTTTATTTTTATTTTTATTATTATTATTATCATTGTGGTATCAGAATCAGTATTGAGTATCATGTCTCCTCTTTAGTACTGAAAATGAGTTTCAAATTTTAGTACTGTGACAACCCTACCGTGCAGTCAGATTTGTTTATTTCAGCGACGGATGTGAAACAAAGGAGCCCATCATTTACAATAAACCATCATTTACAATAAAATCTAATTTCTCTCACCTCATATTCACATAGTTTAGTGCTTTGCTCATTTATTCTGCAGAAATCCACAATGTTTTTCTGTCTCGTGTGTTATTTTTTCATTTCTCTTTTCCTCCTTAGCAACCATATTTGCTTATGAGGATGGACTGTATGTGTATCCGGTTTGGCTAATCCACCTGTCAATCACGCCATCTGAACTTACTTTTTCTTGACTCCAAGATCTGAAAGAGAAGAGAATAAAAGATAAAACTCATGTGAATTTTATTCTACTGTAAAAAAAAAAAAAAAAAAAAAGTTTCTTCATTTTCAGTCAATACAAATGGCAGGACAAAAAGTTGTATTAATCAAACTTGAACTTGAACAATGAGGACTTTATTCAGACTGCTACTTGGAATTAAAAAAACAAAAAAACAAAACATGACTCAACTGTAACACTGATCATAATGAAGTGGGTTCACGTCTGCGTTCAAAACATTCAAAATAAACAGTCAAATATGAATGAGTTATTGATGGTTGCCTACAGCAGTTTGCAGAATGGCAGACGGCTACATTGATTTCACAATTTTCCGTGACTTGAAATGTCTTTACTAACAGTGTAACCATTTGGTTAGCTAAGGCAAAAATCACATTTTTCCAAACAAAACACTTACAATTATACTAACGTTAACCTTTTTCGTTCACATAGTGCCAGTTAGCCATTAGCGCTAACATCAGCTGTGCGACCTGCACAATCCGTGTCAGTTCTGTTAGAGAGATAGTGCTTTAGCCCATTTCCTTGTCTACAGCGTTCTCTTGATGACTTCAGCCGTGACCTTTTTACAGATCCGGCTGCTCCTTCTCCCTCCCTCGTGGTTCTTCTTGTCGAACACGTTCATTTCCTCTTATGAGAATCAAATCTTATTATACCTGAAGGTCACAGTCATATCTCACTGCAGTGTGTCTAACCAAACATGGCTCTACTGTAACTTGGTGCTAATGCTGTAAGAGTTTGGCGTTTGGTGAAGATGGAGAATGAAAGCCAAGGAACTCAAAAATTGTCATGGTGAATAGGGAGTGAAGAATTGTAATAGTTGTACATGCTTTGCCAGAAAAATCCAAATAATTATGTTTGGAACTAAAAACACCTGTCGAGTTAAATGAAAAATAAAAAAAATAAAATAAATAAATAAATAAATAAAAAATGTTTTAAATATTATGCTTTTTACACAAAACTCAATTTCCTAGTACATGATAACCACCAGGTGTGCAAAACTGATTTTTTGGAGTAGAAATAAAATAAAATAAAATCCTAGGTCCCGATATCAGTGTTACACTCCTCTAATTTCATTCAGACCGCACAGTAAAAATTTACATAATTTTAACATTTGTAGTCCATGGACACACATAGTTAACAATTGCTTATGATTGTGCATTCAGACTTGTGAGGTAGCTCATTTTATTTATTTATTTATTTTTGGTGAAAAAGTTGTTGAAGGTCCTGTATTTTGAAAAACTGACTTGAGCTTTAAGCCACGTTAAAATGTTATCTCATGAAAACATACGCGGAGTGGTGTTTTGTTTCATTCACACATGTTTGAGTAACCCTTTATCGTTAATTACTCTGTCTACATCTCCAAATCTCAAAATGCTCTGTTCCACCTTGTGATGTCATGAGGCCGTAGTTTTCAGGTTAACGCTACCTTTCACTTTTTGTTTAGTAGAGATTGGCAACTGGCAACAATACATAAGTCCCGCTCAGCTTGTGTTAAAAGCTGGTGCAAACAAATGAGTATGGAGTTTAAAAACACAGTGGAGCACTTTCTGTACTGCCACATGACATCACAAGGTAGAACAGAACGTTTTCTGTTTAAGAGAAGAACTCAGCCTAAATATGCAGGATTTGTGCGTTAAACGTGAATGAAACAAAACACAACTCCGACTATGTTTTTGAGGAGGAAACAACATTATAACATAGATTAGAAAATAGCATAATATGGGCCCTTTAATGTTTATTGTATTTTTTTTTTTTTTTGTACACAGTTTGTCCTGTGTAATTTTTAAATCAAACCAAACATAGGCAGTTGCTTTTATGCTAATTGTCACTGCTAAGTGGCTACACGCTGTTACACTTTTCAAACATGACTCTTATGTTATTTATCTATGAAGTAAGTGGTTGTCAGTCACCATGACGGTCCTGATTTATCATATTCCATAATATTTGGAAAATGCATCAGCGCTAATATTAAATCCAGGATTCACCTTTGGAATACAAACTTTAACAACTACTGGATGAGTCTATACAAAATAAGATGTAAATGCCATTTTGGGAGGTGAGAGCCAAAGTTTCTTCCAGAACTTTTGCCTTCGATTGTGTTTAAATATTTAAGCGTTGTAATTAAACGGCGACAGAGAAAGATGCCGAAGAGGCTCAGAGTTTTATCGAGCCGAACCTTGACGAAGCTTTGGCCTCTATAGCATCTGTATGGACTGGAAATGTCAGAGAGAAGACATATTTTCATCTGTTTAAATGGACCACAACCTCCAAGGACCTCCAGGAGCAGGAGGGATCACCATGCAGCTGTGTGCAGTGTGGGGTATGAACGGCTTTATTTGGTTCTATGTTTCCAAATGGGAGGTGTTTTTATGACAGATGAGTGGCAGGTAAGGACAAGGGGAGGAAAAAGGAGTCAGCTGTTTTATATGTATTCCCATGCTACTGAAGACTGACAAACACACATTTAGTGCATTTAGTTGCTTAAACAATTCTTCCTGCACAGACATGGATGAATACTTGTGCATTGTCATGCAAATCTAACCTGTAGTGATATCCCAATACAGTTTATTTGGCTCCCGATCTGATACCGATCTTTTAAATGCCGATCTGATACCTATCTCCTCCTGATAGGCTACCAATCTTCTCTTTTTTGTGATTTTATGAACACAGTTCAGGCTGTGCCTTTATAAATAATTGAGCATGCAATGCTGAATTTAGTTCCTATTGAATACAATGAAATGAATTATTACCTGTATAAAATTGGCCTTCTTGAAAAATAGCCTCATTATGTGTTATAATATTACAAATTAATGTTCAAAACTCTTCCACAGTACAGCAGTTTCACAGCATTATACTGACTGGGGCAGAGACATTAGGTGATGTTTTAGCCCTCTGTTTCTAAAGGCCTGTGAAAAGATAAGAAGGCTGCCCCAAAGCACATGGCTACTTAATATGTGTGGGAAAAAAAAAAAAAATGCATTTGGCTCTGCTCCTCTGCCGATTTTCCAAAGTTTTGGTTTCACTCTTAAGGCTCCATGAAGACAGTGCAGAGGTTAAACAAATACTATCACTGTCATGTTTTTAGCTTCTTAAGAGCCTCCTGTGTCAGCATTTAAACTGCTCTGGATGTTTGCTGCTTGCAGAGGATGCTATTCAGTGTATCGGCCTGATCTATTCACCAAATCCAATCCAAGCCTATAGTCTAAAAATGCTCAGATCGGCAGCCGATACTGATACCAGTAGTGGACTGGGACATCCCTACTATCCTGGAGCCGAGTGCACCAGCAGGTCGTAAGTTAAGTCGGTCCTTACTCTTACACTGGGCTTAGCAAGCACAAGCTATTTTTCGGTTTATACTTGCAGTTTAGAGTACATGGATTGATACGTGAGGCCCAATTTGTTTATGGTGAATGAAATCTTTGCTGATGTTTTGTTATAAAATGTTAAAATTCCTTAAGGGCAATATATAATATAATATATATATTTTTAAAATCTTCTATGCAACTGAAAACCTATTTTATTTCCATAAAAGATGAGACATTACAGACTAAATATGAACCATCTGAATATCACTACATTACTACAATACACCAGATTGCTGTCACACTTAAACAATGCTTGTGAAGTCCCTACCAGCCGTGCATATTGTAGAATACAGCTCCATTAATCAAAACTGCCTGTGAGTAAATCCACAGCTCCACTGATGTAATAAAGCGCTGGGCCTGCAGTCTCATATACAGTATCCTGTGTGAAGAACATTATGGAGATACTCTGAGGGACGCCCACTGTAATAAGAGCTCACAATACATCAGGTGTGAGACAGTGACACATGTTTGGCTCCAGATGCAGGTAACAACAACAACAACAACAGGTCCGATCATCACAGAGAGATTAAACACAGGGAATATTACATGTGTGGATGTGGTCATGAATCACATGCTGTATACACTGCACAGGACTCAGAGGGTTTCAGTCAGGAAGTCAACAAGGACTAGACAAATCGATACAAAACCAGGGCTAAAGAAGCACTAAACCAGGATTACATTAAGCAACTTAAACCAGAGTTACAAAAAGACCACAATGGGCCACATCAGAAATATTTTGAAGAACACATATCATGCATTCTTGTGGCTTTAATCCCCTTGTAAACATGCCTTAAACATGTCACCTTGGGATTCCTATTCCAACTTAAAATAATGTCTGCATATGGTGAATCCTACTTTATAAACTTCACCTCTATTTCCAATGAGACATTTAGGTACTAGAGATGCTCTGTCAGCAACAGGAATTGACATTTAGAAAGTAAACAAATTAAGTCCTTCTCCTCCATAAATGCTATGCTAATGGAGTCATGTGTTTGTTGCGTAATACAATTAAGATGTGTTTAAACCCATATGGTTTATGGGTTTAAAAAGAGAACGCCAAGTTTTATCTATGACACAACAAAATTTGGATTACTGTATTAATGAAACAATTCTGAATGAAGCAAAATACAACTCCAGGTATGTTTTTGACAAGGTTACAACATTATAACATGATTCAAAGTAAAAAAAAAAAAAAAAAAAAATTGCATAATATGTCTTCCAGGTCAAAACTAACCTGGCTAGCAATATGAATTCTCCCACTCCCGCTGTTACAATTGGTCCCAGCCACCAGTGGCTCAGGCTAAACACAGTGCAGCTTTATAATCTGGCCGGAGCCAAAGATGATGTGACCAAATGAACCAATGACCCAAAACAAACATGGCGGCATTGATGATCTATTTTAGTAGAAATACAGACTATTTTGTTTGTGTGACGCGTCGAACAATGAGATTCAAATATCCGTCATGATGCTCCACCTTTTCCCGAACCGTGTATATAGTACCAGTCAAAGTTTGGACATATGTTTTCATTTTTGTTTTTTCTTTATTTTCATTATTTGCGTTGTAGATTCTCACTGAAGGCATCAAAACTAGGAACACACTCAAATGGAATGTAGGAAACAAAAAATAAACTCAAAACTTGTTTTTTTTTTAATATCCACTTGCTTTAATCACTGCGTTGCTCTCTTGGCATTTCTTGACTGTGACAAGGCGCACTTAAGTGAAAACCATTTCAAAAGACTCCATCATGAAGCTCATTGAGAGAAGCCCAAAACAAAAGGATCGCTACACTGAAGGATTTAGTTAGTTATTTAATCATTAGTTTCTTTGCTACATATTTACATTTGATGTCTTCAGTATGTATATAAACTGTAGAAAGCACTAAACATAAAGAAAACAAAAAAACAAACATTGAATGAGAAGGTGTGTCCAAACGGTGTAACCAATTCAGAGCGCTACACATTCTGGTGTCTAAACTAGGTCCTGGTAAAAATGTGCACTATACAAGGGCAGAACAAATGTGTAAAGGTCAACAGCTAACAGACAAAAGAATATTTCTGTAATTCCTCTCTATGAGCAGTGGATTTCATATATTTTCAGTACAAGTAATTACACTCACAGTCTGCATCACTGCCTCCAAATGACAGATTCCATGCTCTGTTCACAAATGCATACATTCAAACTGTTTCTATGTGTGTCCACTTGGTAATTTTCAAACATAATCCTAAAAATTTGAATATATGAAGCCTTAGAAAATAAAATTCCTCTGTATGTGATGTAACTATTCTTTTATTTACCAGCGCTAACCACCACCTGCAGCGTCCAAACCGGTAACACTGTAAAAACACGGGACATGAGACAGATTGTAAAATGTGACTGTTTTTTTCTGTTCTGGTGCAGTGAGTAAACAGACCACTGGAGCTCTGAAGGCCTGGCTGCTCTCTGCACGCTGCATTAGATTCTCAATCATGAGGAAAACACAAAAAGGATGTGGCAACACTTAGAACGCTGCCCATTTCCCTGTCCATCAATCATCAAGTCTCTGGAAATGGTAATGGTCATGGCTGGAAATGTTAAAGAACAGTTAGTATACGTTATTTGTGTTCTTGCGTACCTTTTCTTTCATCTCGTTTTGCAGCTTAAAATAATGGCTATCTTCTGACATTAGACACATATGGCAATATTGGGAACTGGGGTTATGTCACCATCTATAGGTAATGGAGGGAATTACATTTGAAAAATCACTCAAACTCTGAGGTTACCAACTTTTTTCCGACACGCTAAAAGAAACGTGCAGTCACAATGAACGTGATTTGACTGCAGCAATGCTCAGATTTTGATATCAAAATTGGATGTTTTAATGAGGCTTAGAGCGAGCGGACTTACTAGTGAATAAAGCAAAATACAACTCCAGATATGTTTTTGATGATGAGCAATGTTATAACACGGGGAAAAGTCAATTTTGTGTAATAGGTGATTTATAGGGAATCGCAGACTTAGGGTCATGCGTGCAGGGCAAAAAAAATGTTATGTAGCAATTTTTTAAAGGAGTATTGCACAAGTTGCAGAGTTTTTGTACCAGTTTGCCACATCTGGCGTGAAGTGTTGTGCACCTTCACTGTGTGCAGGCTTGTACAAGTATGAACCAAACAACTCTCAAAAACGCAACGTCGGCCTTCCTCTCCAGAAACAACTTGATCAACTTTGATTCTATTTTGATAACATCATGTTGCTAACAATGATTAGCTTTCCCAAACAAGTGTTACTATGTCATCATGGTTCACGTAAATGCGGTTTGCGAATGAGTCACACATTACTTCATCATAATCAACTTTATTGGTAGTGACGCTGCAAAGACACAGCAAGTGACCAATTCACAGCAAGCTTGCTATTCCTGTACTGCAAATAAACTAAATCCATAATGTGCAGTGCATCCACCAAACCAAAACACAATATATAGCTACACAAATTCAGTGACTGGCTGCCATCTAGATTAGCATGATAAATATAAGCGAGACACATTATTCCTTATTTCGTAACTATATCTTACCTTCTCATCAGAAGAAAAGCCAACTGTGGGTCCCTTGTTATACCTAGTGCAGATCTGAGCTCTCCCCATTTCTTAAATGCTGTTCCAATGTTTCCAATGTTTGACTATAATTTTGCCCTTTTGGTTGCAATAGATAAAACCTTTCTTTTCTTGATTTTACATGGAGTCTCTGATGGTGTTGGGGAAGCGCTGGAGGCCAGTTTCTTACTTGGCGATGCAGAATCCATCTTCAACTCTGCTATGATCGTCAAAAACCCTGCTTTGTTTAGTTATAGCGGCATATCGGATCCAGTGAACCGAGGAATTGCATCACTTCCGCTGAGACGGTGTGGGTTTTTTGAACTAGAGTTGCTCTCATATAATTGACTGTGTGAGCTTATAGAGGCAGCCGCGGGGGAAACAGAAAAAAAACTTATTCTGCGCATCAGGCAGTTGCTTGAGTAAGTACAGAAGTGAAATATAGTATTTTTGAGCATTTTAACTTACGCAATGCACCTTTAACAATGAAAAAACAACACTTTAAAACTACACCTGCATTTCCGGGGTGGTGTTGGAGCACCCTCTGCTGACAGCGCTTGGAATTAACATTGGGAAAAATAATTAAATAGAGTCATTAAGCAACATAACTGGCATAAAGGAATGTTATATGTGTTTGAAAAAGTCAATTTAGCATAATATGTCCACTTTAAAATAGTAAAAAAAAAAAAAAAAAAACCTGTCCCTGAAGGTGGCTGAGCTCACATCCCCTCTGTGCAGTCTGTGCAGTCTGTGAAAGTTGATAACACTCTAAGTTACTTTACTAAATCAGGTCACTCCACTCAAACCGGCTATTCACAAAAGTCTATTGTCTATTCAGCTTCAAGGTCCCTCTCAAGAACTATTTTTCCTCAAAGAGTTTTACTATCAACTTATAATTCAAAAGGAGTGGTTTACTGATTACACTCTTCAATATTTAGCATTCCAGTGAAATATTAGTATAAAGGTACACTGTGTAACTGTTCTGATGGAGGTGCTGCCACTTGCTTGTGTCTTGTTGTGTTAGTATTTAGCCTTAAATATTCCACAGTATGGCATTAAGCTTATCTATATCTGTGGAGACAAACAGGTGATGCAACCAGGCATAGTTATAGGTGGAAAAAAAAGATGGTTCCCTAGCATGGTTAATGCCATGCTAGGGAACTTTCAGGTGAAGGTATGAGTTTATAAGCGCTTTTCACCATTTTTAGAGACCAGAGCGGAGATTTGCCATGACATGCTAACGCTCACTTCCTGATTGTCAGGCAATAAAACGCTTTCTAATTACACGCAATTATTTACTGTATAAGCAATAAATAACTGCAACCTTGACCTCAAGGTTGCTTGTACAATATACTGTACTGGGGCAAGAAAAATTTTGGGACATGGGACGAAATCGTACTGGACCTTTTAATATGCAAGGCTTGCA
Organism: Periophthalmodon schlosseri; assembly: GCA_000787095.1. Lineage (NCBI taxonomy): Eukaryota > Metazoa > Chordata > Actinopteri > Gobiiformes > Gobiidae > Periophthalmodon > Periophthalmodon schlosseri. The sequence continues at coordinate 3,272 of JACM01016640.1, read as the reverse complement.
TATAGTACATTGTATTCAGTGCATACATATGTCTAAAACAGCATTATTTAATCAAAACACAACAAAAATCTTTCCATTTCACACTCATTTTGCAGAATTACAAACTGCTCTGAACTGCAGTTGTCCAGCGTGTGCTCACTGTAACGTTTGACATTTGAAAGAATGACTTTGAGAGGCAGTTTGTGAGAGACTGTGCACTCTGGTTGAATATTTCACATCCGGTGTTGTGCTCAAATGTGCTCTGTAACATTTAGTGATCCCAGACTGATTGGTTAAATGAGCGGCAATGAAAAAGTCAGTGGTCGGGTCGCTGTGTCAGTTTTAATATAGAGAGAAGATTAGAAAAACACAGGCAGAGTGGAAGGTTGTTTAAAATGTCATGCAAATGTTTGTTTTTTATCTTTTCTTTTTTTTTTTTTTGTTTAGGTACAGAATTGTATGGACTGTTCTTATATAAAGAGGGCAGACTGATTTCCAATGCAATCACTCATTTAAAGAAGGGGTATTATGCAAACTCAACTTTTTGGAGCTTTCTGCCATGTTATAATGCTGTTCCCTCATCAAAAAAACATGCCTGAAGAGATTTTATATGTCATCCATGCATGTTTGAGTAATATTGCGATCTCTCCCAGGCTCTCTTCAAACCCTCCTTAGCAGTACGATTCTGTCTAGTGGTCAGCCTGCACGCCTACTAAGCATAATACAACCTGCTGCGATGTGCAGTAGTTATTAACAAAAAGCACGCCAATTGTGTTGTTGTTGTGATAGAACTCTGAAGGGGGAGTGACTTAGCATAGAGAGCAAAGGGAAGGGGACTCAGACATGGGACATCAAAAACAAAACTGAAACTAACATGTTAATATGCTGTTTACAGCACAAAGGAGCAGTCACGTGACACTACAGCTGTTTAATAAAAAAAACAAAAAACGACAACACCCACAAAACGGACTACAATAAAGCACTCCACATTCTCCTTTACTGTGCTGGTTTTAATGAGAATTTCAACATGACAGTGTACTTAAATGTGTTTGCGCATGAGAGAAGATGCTGCTGTTGAATAAAAAAAGCTCAGCAATAAACCACAGACTGTGCGATCTGTGACTCTAAAAAGGTTAAACATGAGCCACCTCCAACAATAAGATATGCGCCCATGCTCACAACAGAATAAATATTCTCCAGACTCACCATCAGCTGCACAGCCTCTGCTCTGTCCTCTGTCCCAACAAATATTCTATTAAATCCCGTCCTTTGGTCTGTCTGCGGCCGAGCATAGAGCGCGGGCTCCAGCAGCAGGAGTTTATGCAAATTAGCCATGTGGTTTTAGTTTTAGTTTTTATAAACGTAAACAATGTGCACAGATCTCCCCTTATGTCATTATGTAGTCTACAACTAAAGCTGAGGCCGTGATGACCCTAAAACCTTTTATTTTCACTCTAGATAGTTGTATTGTATAATGTTTGAGGCAATGAAACTTTTAATGCATTACAAACGATACAGCGATCGGTTGTGTTCAGAATAATTTGGGGAAAATACGTACTGCATTGTGGGATGCCTCATAGCTCCTTACCGCTCATTAGGAAGCTCCCAAGGTTCCTATGCTAAAGGGCCTATGAAAGGAAGCATACAGGCTCCTTTTCCTAACTACTTCCTAACTCAGCTCCCTATTCAGACAGTCCTTATCGTGGCAGACGGTGACACACATCTGGTTTTGGCTTAAGGAGCTAGGAGCTTCGTGGCCAATTTAACAAATTCAGAACAAGCCTAACTTTTCTGGTGAAGGGTCTGTCACCTACACGTCTCCATGGAGATGTTATTTCTTTGCCTAGACTAATTTATCTCCATAGAGACAAGCAAGAGACGCCACCAGGTTAAGTTACAGGTAAGAAATGCAGAAAGGTGATGCTGCTCATAGTAAGAATGAATGTTTTTCAAGCTATTTTTGAGACATCTGCAAAATAGATACGTTTAATGTCATATTGTGGAACTTTCATGGCAAAGAAATAAGCGGTGGACTCTTCATATGAAAAGTTACATGCATCTTTAAATATAATATAATGTGTATAATTGTCAGCAGAGGGTACAAGGACTCACCCATTCTGATCTTGCACTCAGGGTATCGTTTAGCGTGATGTAATATAATTATTTCTTGTGCAAATAACACAACAGAGCGAAGGAAGAGTGAGGCTTACAAGAGGCTTTCCTGTTGTGTGCCCAAAAGTCACCTGGCTCTCCCTGGACAATGCTGTGATGCTGCAGGACACGGAGCACACAGAGGAGGGACTCTTTTGTCCTGTGGGATGTTACTCTCCTCAAACTGCCCGGACACTGGATCTGATGAACCAACGTGTTGAGCTGCCCTGAGACTTTTGTTTGAGCTTTTTGACCAGTAAATGTGTCCACATTCAATATTGGCTTATTGAGTTTCACGTTTGCCTTTTGGAAAGTAGTATTGCATATAATGTAATGCTGTACTTCCATATTTCTTGTATTGGATTATTAAATGGGTCAATACTTCCAAGACTTCTCCAGAGCCTTCAGATGAGAGTGCTTAGTCATGAGCAAATAAGAATACATTTTACTGGGAAATATATTTCGGCTGTCAACCTGAATGCAATTTTCCATTCTGTTAAAGCAAGGAAATTGCCCTTTATGCACTTTTAGCCATGTTATAATAGTGTTCCCTCATCATTAACTTGCTGAGGTTGTCTTTCAATTGATTCATGCAGGTTTGAGGAATCCGGAATTGTCCTACATTGGGTCTCAGTTATAAAGAGTGCATTTGTACAAAAATATGTGGTAAATTCACAAATATTTGTTTTAATAACTAGACTCAGAAGCTCTCTGTAATACAACAAATATGTGCATTTTGTTATTTGTATTTATTATATTTAATTTAATTTAATTCAATTCAGTTTTATTTATATAACATGTTTAAAAACAACTCCAGCTGCCCAAAGTGCTTCACATAAAAAGTCAACAAAAAACTAACACATATAATACTATACATAGGCAAAGAACAATACAACTCTAAGATATCCTGTCTAGCTAATATTAAATGCCAGGGAGAAGAGGTGGGTTTTCAGTCTAGTCTTAAACTGTGTTATAGACTTAATTTTAGCCACCCCCCATTTGTATTAAATATTATTGGCCTATAGAATGTTGTGATGTCAACTGAAACCCAGCAATACAAAAGGGATTCAGGGACAATGTTGTGATGTCATGTCAACGCTATGACTAAGTGCCAGGGCTCTGTGACTCACCCATGAAAATCA
>JACM01076808.1:0-10261 GCA_000787095.1 Periophthalmodon schlosseri | reverse complement strand
TTGGTCTAACAGGTGTCCACACTTCAAGCCAGGTGTTTGTAATCAGCGTTTTTGACAAGAAAGTTGCCAAAAAATGACCAGGACGAGTAGATAAAGCTGTTACACCGTTTACACAGGTCACGTGATCAACACCTAAACAGTCTGCAGTCATCCAAAGTTATTCCTCACTGTCCTGATGCATCCAGAACATCCTAATTATTCACCACGATGAGTTTAAAAGTGTTTTATGTCACGGTAATGCTAACAACAACTAGCATGCTAACTGCACATTCTCTACTTTAGTTTTGTTTAACTTATTGGTGAGTTGTCGAGCACCATGTACAGATCACAGTCTGTGTAAAGAAGTGGACTGAGCGAGCGTGACGTCACCCGCGGCGTTCGGCTCCGGTCAAATGAAGCTCGTCGAGGCCGGAGCGGTTATAGCGGCGAATCTGGAGCCGCGTTCCATATTTGGAATTCCGCCCGCGAGTATCATAGCAACCAAAGAGCCAACCCGGAGCGAGGCTGTTGAAGGTAACGCCCCTTCCCGCCCGCGCCGCTGGTTTGGCAGGGAGCGGGCGCTTAGCAACGCTGTCAGTCAAATCTGTCGCTAACGCTAGCGGGAGCGACCTCGGGGAAAGAAGGCGCCTGATTTGTTTTTGTTATTCATGTTGTGAACAATATACAAATATAATGCGTTGCTTACTTTCTTCCAAAGGTACAGAACGTTCTGTTCGCCGTACAACAGTTGTCATTTCTCGTAATCTTGGCTAAATTTTGGTCGTTTTGGTCAAGGCCACATTTCTTCTCCGTCGCCTCCTTTCACACAGGGAGCGTGACACTCACTCCAGGACGGTTTTAAAACACTGGTGTAATCACAGTTTGTTAGACTCTGCTTCGAATTTTGCAGTACGTCGCCTTTAACCCGACTGTACGATAAAGATCTACAGAACGATTCCCGTGACTCTGCGCCCGTTCTTCACGCTACAGAACAGAAACCGGCAATGTTCGTATCTCGATTTACGGACACAATAGCAAAATAAAAACCCCGGGATCATGAAGAGCGGGTTAATACGAACATTTAAGACCCTGGTTCTGCTTGAGGCTTGTTCCGTGTCTCTCGCTGTAGCTTCTATCATTGTTTACAAGTGTCTGCGGTAAACATGGAGCCCTTTGGTTTGTTTATGTCGTCACCGGCCGCTCTCACAAATGCCGTTACCCAGATTAGCCAAAATGCTATACACAAAAACATCCGGCTAGCCCCTGGATTTATCATAACTTTATTTAAACAACCGGCTGACACACACACGCACACACACACACACACACTCACGGGTCAGGCAGGGTCAAAGCATTTTCAAACAGAGGAAAGACACTGTTTACTTTTGCTGTAAAGCTGCACTCTGTAACTTTTCTGGCGGACGGTCTCCCATCCGCTTAACGCTATCGCTCGGCCCGAAATGTCACGCAGTACGGCATTAAACTCATGTCGAGGTGGTTTAAACGCCTTGAGGACCACGCATCGTTTACGTGAGCAGGGTCGCCTCTCGGTCCGGTGGAGTCGCTCGCTCGTCTCCGTGGAGATGGACCGGTTTAATGCCGTTCCGTGTAGCTTTCCAGGCTTCGCGGAATGGCACGGGCATGACATCTCCACGGAGACAAGGAAAAGTTACAAAGTGGTTTTTCTTATCAAAGCGGAAATGGGAGTTTACAGGCGGAACAGACGAGCGGTAAACACTTGACTCTGAGGTAGAGTTTGGTTAATTCTGTAACAAATGTGACCAAACTGCACATGCTTTTTTGAAACTATTTTTACTCCACTTTCTGGGAACCTCGTCTCAGCCCCTTCTACGTGAGATAAGCAGATTTAGGAGAAGCCAAACCTTATCAGACAGGTCTCCTCCGTGAAAACAGGACAAAATAACAGAGATAGACTGGTACATATCAGGCTGATGTTTGCACTTTTGGCGTGTCGGCCTTAAATCTCCAGCACAAGACCGTATTTTGTTTGGGCCATAGGCTGTTTACATAAATGGACATAGCTAACCCGCTAGCCGCCGCGTTCCAAACAGGAAGTGATCATGGGCGCGGATCCGGCTCCAACGACTCCAAATCACTTTCTCCGTAAAACATGATCCTGGGGTTTTTATTTCACTATTGTGTCTGTAAATCAAGATATGAACATTAAGAACAGACAAATCAAGCGCCTTCTTTCCCCGAGTCGCTCCCGACTATTGTGTCTGTAAATCAAGATATGAACATTAAGAACAGACAAATCAAGCGCCTTCTTTCCCCGAGGTCGCTCCCGCTAGCGTTAGCAACAGGTTTGATTGACAGCGTTGCTAAGTGCCCGCTCCATTCTAAACCAGCGGTGCGGGTTTCAACAGCCTCGCTCCGGTTTGGCTCTTTGGTTGTTCGTTGTCCTTTGTTCCAATGACGTTTGCTCCGGCCCAGTCCATAATGTGTCTCTCTCAGAAGATCAGATGAACCTCACTGGGCTATAAAACAAAACACAACTCCAGGTCTGTTTTTGAGGAGGAAACAGCGTTAGAACATGGATTAAAACTCACAAGAATCTTTTTGAGTAATGTAGGACCTGTAAACAATCGGTATCGACATCGATCATGAAAAAACCCACATCGATCTCTACTGAATAATAATGTTACTCAAGCAAGAAGCCATTTTACTGGCACAATATAAAAATGTCTTAATATTACACGTGTTTTTTGCTTCTGTGGCTCGGCTCCAGCTCTGAGCTCCTCCTGTAACAAACATGAAGCCGAGGAATGTCCCGTTCTGTAGGATTAGCACGTAGCTTTAGCTCTGCACAAAAACAATGATGTAAGATGACATGACTTTTCAATAGAGGTGAAAGAGCCAAAAACTGTACTCGAGTGAGAGTAATGTTACTTCAAAAGTACAAAGTTAGGAATTACTCAAGTAAGAATTTAAAAGTATTTGGGAAAAGTACTTCTCAAGAGTAAGAGTAACTTAAAGAGTAACTGTCGGGACGTAACATCTGATTTACACGACCAGTCAAAAGTTTGGACACTTTTTCATGTATTTTTTTGTCTTTATTTTCATGATTATTCACACTGTAGATTCTCACTGAAGCATCAAAACTAAGAATGCCACATATGGAATGGAGTAAACAAAAAATAAACTCAAAATAACAAACTTGTTTTAGATTAAAAGAAACAAAAACAAACGAAAAAAAAACACACATCCTTTGCTTTGAATCCTGCTTCGCACGTTTGACATGTCTTGACCCTGAGGCTCAGATCTGAAGTGAAAACCATTTCAGGGGCTTCATCATGAAGCTCACTGAGAGAAGGACGAGGGTTTGCAGCTGTCCACAAAGCAAAAGGTGGAGACTCTGAGGATTTGAATATAACAAATATTTTTAAATATCGTTGACTTGTTAATCTGGGTCTTCCCCGAGGCCTTCTCCCGGTGGCCTCGGACACGCCGGAGGGTCTCTCGTCTGGCCTGGGAACGTCTCGGGGTCCCACCGGAGGAGCTGAAGGAGGTGTCTGGGGTGAGGGGAGTCTGGGAGTCTCTGCTCGGGCTGCTGCCCCTGCGACCCAGCCCCGGATAAGCAGAAGAACACGGATGGATGTTAAACTTGTTTTCTTTGCTACTTATTTCCACACTCAAGTGAGACGAGTGTTACTCACTACAAACCAACTCAGAGTCGAGATCAGGCCGGGAGCAAAACAAGTACACGCACTTTCACTATTTATTTATGGGTTAGCATGATGTTAGCGCACTAGCTCTCTTATCTAATGTGATGTAGATGAACACAGGAGAGGGGTTAGCATGATGTTAGCGACTAAGCTCTCTTATCTTATGTGCTGTAGACTGTATATATAAATGGACATAGCTAACACAGTAGCCGCCGCATTCAAAAAGAGCTCATGGGAGCGTTTCCGACTTAATCGACTCTGGCTCCAATTCACTTTACGTTGACAAATTGTCACATCTTTCTGTAACTGCTGCTGTCAGACTCATCTTAAGATGTTCGTATTATCCCGCTCTACGTGATCTCGATGTTCTTATTTGACTATTTTGTCCATGATAAGATAAGAATATTAATAAGACAAATCAGGCGCCTTCTTGTGCCAAGGTCACTCCCGCTAGCGTTAGCAACAGGTTTGACTGACAGCGTTGCTAAGCGCCCGCTCCCTGCTAAACCAGCGGTGTGGACGGGAAGGGGCGTTACCTTCAACAGCCTCACTCTGGATTGGCTCTTTGGTTGCTATGATACTTGTTGTCAGAATTCCAAATATGGAACTCGGCTCCAAATCGGCCCCTATAACTGCTCCGGCCTCGATGAGCTTCATTTGACTTTGAACGCTGTGGTGACGTCACACTCACTTAGTCCACTTCTTTATACAGACTATGAGATGGACACAGGGAGAGGTTAGCATGACATTAGCGCATTAGCTCTCTTATCTAATGTGATGTAGATGAACACAGGGAGAGGTTAGCATGACGTTAGCGCATTAGCTCTCTTATCTAATGTGAAAGAGATGGACACAGGGAGAGGTTAGCATGATGTGAGCGCACGTTCCCTATTCTTATGTAAAAGTGAGTCAGAGCCAAAGTCAACACCGAGCTGAGGAGGTGTGGGTCTGTGCGAGGAGGACGTGTCTCCACACCACACCACGGAACAATGGACAAGACTGTAATCAAATGTAATGTGGGACTATAAACAACAGCAACGTACGAAACGACAGCATGGGTTAAAGTTAAAGTTAAGGTGCACTACATCGTCCACGTAGGGAGATTTATCCTCTGCATTTGACCCATCCTTCAGTGTCTGTGGGTTAAACCCGTCAGGAGCAGTGGGACCCATCTCCAGATCTTCAGTACCTACATCAGCTGGAGCCAAAACCAGCACAACAGGTCAAATCTGTTGTGCTGGTTTTGGGTTGATGAGGGAAACTGGAGGAAGCCCACCCAGACACGAGGAGAACACGCAAACTCCACACAGAAAGGCCCGGGAGTCGAACCCACAAGCTTCTCGCTGTGAGCTAGATGTGCATGTATTATCATCAATGAGTAGAATGACTATGAGTTGTTTTATACGTAGAATTCATTTGATTGTCGTTGTGGGAAGTTGGTCCTCGTCCTCCATACGACCTGCTGCTGCTTTTCAGACTTTACACAATGAGGATTTTATATATTTTATTTTATTTTATCTAAATCAACATTTTTAAGCCCATGTTAATATTTTCCTTACATATTCTGAACGCTTTTGAGTAACTATAATCTGGTAGTTACTTTTTCATTTGGTGCTGTTCAGAGTACAGTTACTTTTCTAAAATCAAAGGAATTCGATCACACAATTTAGGCTCAAACTGCACAGAATTAATGAGAAAAATATAAAACTCTGCTCTTGAGATGAGGCCTGTGAGATGTTTCCTTCTCCAGTCCGTGAGAGGAAATGCAGAACAAAAAGTGAAACAAACATCCAGCTGTTTTTAATCCACTTCCAGCTCCACTTTTATCCTACATTTAAAAGCAACTCTGTGTAAAAGTATTCCAAGTATTCAGAGTGCAGTACTGAGAAAACTTTACAAAGTACATTTTAATGCAAAGTATTCTTCCCATCTGCATCCTTCTCACAATGTCCTGACCTATAATTTGAGATTAATGCTACACTGGGGAACATTCCAGTCAAAGCAATAACATAGAAAAAGCATGTTACAGATCTTCCCCCAGTAAAGTTACACAGTCCAGCTTTATCTTGTTTTTCACTGTCGCCACAGAAACCGCCGCCTAGTACATTCTTTCTCCTCAGCTTGAGTTTCACATGTGCACTTTTGTTATTGTCAGTGAGAAGCCCCGCCCACCGCAGACCTCCGCAGTCTTTGACCAACCAGAGCGCAGCGTTGGGTCTTCGGGGAGCCACACCTCCTCTCAGATCACATCTCCACACGCACACACACACACACACACACACACACACACACACACGCACGAGCGCTGAGGTACAGGACATGTCAGGAAATAATCTACACTCAGAAAAAGACGGGTGCTCCGCCGTGTCCCACCACAGCAGAGGCGCGAGGAGCAGGAGGCGCGTCCTTAAAGGCTCCACGTTATGTAAAATACGCCGTTTGGACACTTCAGACTTTTTCATGTTCTGATGTGTTCTCAAAAAGTACCTGCAGTTGTCAAAAAGAAAATCGAAAATCAGATACTAATCAGTACTAAAACTAGTATCGAAACTAGATCTTCATTTGAGGAGGTACCAGTTTAAAAATGTGCTTAAAGAGTAAAAAGTAAAAGTATTTTGCGCAGATTTTGAGGTCTAATAAAGCTTCAAATGTAGTGACTTTGATAAAAACTTGTAGAATTTTGTTTCCGTGGAGATAAGTTTAAATACTGTGGAACATTCCAGATAAAACTCTATATCCTCATGAGGAAAAGCAGATGCAGAAAACCTCCATTAGCAATTATACAACACGTTTAAGATGTGTTCACTTGTCCTGGTTTGGTCCTGGTTTGGTCCTGGTTTAGTCCTGTTTTGGTCCTGGTTTGGTCCTGGTTTAGTCCTGGTTTGGTCCTGGTTTGGTCCTGGTTTAGTCCTGGTTTGGTCTTGTTTTGGTCCTGGTTTGGTTCTTTTTTGGTCCTGTTTTGGCCCTGGTTTAGTCCTGGTCTAGTCCTGGTTTGGTCCTGGTTTGGTCCTGGTTTGGTCCTGGTTTGGTCCTGGTTTGGTCCTGGTTTGGTCCTGGTTTGGTCCTGGTTTGGTCCTGGTTTGGTCCTGGTTTGGTCCTGGTTTGGTCCTGGTTTGGTCCTGTCTGATCCTGATGTGGTTCTAGTTTAGTCCTGGTCTAATCCTGGTCTAGTCCTGGTTTAGTTCTGGTCTAGTCCTGGTTTGGTCCTGGTTTGGTCCTGTTTTGGTCGTGGTTTGGTCCTTTTTTGGTCTTGTTTTGGCCCTGGTCTAGTCCTGGTCTAGTTCTGGTCTAGTCCTGGTTTGGTCCTGGTTTGGTCCTGGTTTGGTCCTGGTTTGGTCCTGGTTTGGTCCTGGTTTGGTCCTGGTTTGGTCCTGGTTTGGTCCTGGTTTGGTCCTGGTTTGGTCCTGGTTTGGTCCTGGTTTGGTCCTGGTTTGGTCCTGGTTTGGTCCCCTGGTTTAGTCCTGGTCTAGTCCTGGTCTAGTCATGGTTTAGTTCTGGTCTAGTCCTGGTTTGGTCCTGATTTGATCCTGGTTTGGTCCTGGTTAAGCCTAGTTTAGTTCTGCTGTAGACTTTGTTTGGTCTAATCCTGGTTTAGTCCTGGTCTAGTCCTGGTCTAGTCCTGGTTTAGTTCTGATCTTAACGTGTGAACAGCCTAAAACTAAATTATGGGACTAAACCTGGACTAAAACAAAGAGACTGTGTGAAAACTATTCTAACCTCGTCACGTCGTCCCTGTTATAAAGAATGTTCTTTCTGAGCTCTACGGTGGCCCAGAGGGTCAGACCTTATCTGCACTTACATAATGGCACCATAACAATTCAGCCTTTGTGTGTTTGTCTTTATCTTTGACTCCCTGTCCTCCTCCTACTGATCTGGGTCTCACACGAAGGAGGGAGGAGAGGACGAGGGAGGAGAGAGGTGAAGAGGAGGAGAGGAGGAGGAAGGGAGGCAGGGAGGGAGGAGAGAGTTTAAGAGGAGGAGAAGTGGAGAGGAGGAGGAGCTTAGGGGGGAGGACAGGAGGAGGACAGGAGGAGCCTAGGAAGGGAGGAGGAGAAGGGGAGGAGGAGAGGAGGAGCTTAGAGAAAGAGGAAGGGAGGAGAGAGAAAGGAGAGGAGAGAGGTGAAGAGGAGGAGGACAGGACGAGCTTAGGGAGGGAAGAAGGGAGGAGAGGAGGAGGAGATAGGGAGGAGAGGAGGAGCTTAGGAGAGAGGAGAAGAAGAGGTGGAGAGGTTAGAGGAGGGGCTTAGAGAGGGAGGAAGGGAGGAGAGGAGAAGGAGTAGAGCTTATCTGCTAGCCACCACTTTCCAAATAAGAAGCGAGGAGGAGGAGAGGAGGGAGGAGGAGGGACAAGAAGAGGAGGGAGGGAGGGAAGGAGGAAGGAGAGGGAAGAAGAGGAGGAGAGGACTGAGGGAGGGAAGAGAGGAGAGAGAGAGAATGAAGAGGAGAGGTGAAAATAGAAGGTAGGTGGTGAGGACAGGAAGAAACGAGGGAGGAGAGTGAGGAGGTCCCATGGGGGAGAGAGGGAGGGAGAATGTCCTGGGTGATGCCCAAGGGGGTTATGGGTAAGTAAACACTAATAAGAGGAAGACGCTACACGTTTAACTCAGCTACAGAAAGAGACAAAAGACTTTTCTAAAGTGTCTGTAGTTTAACCTGAGGCAGGTCCAGACTCAGGAGGAGTCTCTGTGTCTCGTGTCTGGACCTGGTTTATGCTGAATATCGTGATAATTCCTGGGCCTATCCACATGGAACTAAAACTGTCTTAAAAATCTGAAGAACTATCCATCCATCCATTTTCTTCCTCTTCTCCGGGGCCGGTCGCGGGGGCAGCGGTCTGAGCAGGGACTCCCAGACTTCCCTCACCCCAGACACGTCCTCCAGCTCCTCCGGTGGGACCCCGAGGCGTCCCCAGGCCAGCCCAGAGACACAGTCCCTCCAGCGTGTCCTGGGTCTTCCCCGGGGCCTCCTCCCGGTGGGACATGCCTGGAACACCTCCCCAGGGAGGCGTCCAGGAAAAAAAAAAAAATGTTGCCCTCTGTCACTGGTTCTGTTCATTGTTTTTATGGATAGAATTTCTAGGCACAGCCAAGGGCCGGAGGGGGTCTGGTTCAGGGGCCCGAGGGGGTTCGGTTCAGGGGCCCGAGGGGGGCCAGAGGGGGTCCGGTTCGGGGAGCACAGGATCTCATCTCTGCTGTTTGCAGATGGTGTTGTCCTGATGCTTCATCGGGCCAGGACCTGCAGCAGGCGCCGGGGCGGTTTGCAGCCGAGTGTGAAGCGGCTGAGATGAGGATCAGCTTCTCCACATCCGAGGCCATGGTTCTCGACCGGAAAAAGGTGGCCTGCCCCCTCTGGGTGAGTGGAGAGTCCCTTCCTCAAGTGGAGGAGTAAAAATCTGAAGAACTAGTCCATTTTAAACAGTTTGCAGTGGCCCAAAGTTACTCCTCACTGACCTCATCCATTCAGAACATCCTAACTATTCACCACGATGAGTTTATAAGCACAACTCCCAGAGACCAGAGTGGAGTTTACCGGTTAAGCTAACAACAACTAGAATGCTAACAGTGCACGTCCTGATTATCGGACAGTAAAACACTTTAATTAGACGCAGACAGCACACAGCAGACTCACTTTGACCTCAAGAGCTGCGTTTACATTATATCTGTACTGGGCCAGGATTTTGCTCAAATTCGTTTGAAAAAGCAGCTAAAGGCCTTTGTGAAACTATTTGCTGGTTCTGAGTCTCTTTGTTAAGGCAAGAGTCAGTGTAGAAGAGTTACCTGAAATTACATGACAGCGCTGCTCTGATCTAATCTGAGGATCAGTGGAGAGATTTCTACAGAAAACAAAGGTTTGTTTTCGTTTCACTTTTTGACGTCCCTTCAGCCCTTATCAGTTTAAATGAGATCAGCACTTATCACACACAGATAAGAGACTTCGATAAGGTGATATACAAAGCTCTAGCTCCACCTCAGACCACAGACTGTGTAAAGAAGTGGACTGAGTGAGTGCGACGTCACCCGCGGCGTTCGGCTCCGGTCACATGAAGCTCATCGACTGGAGCAGTTATAGGGCGAATCTGGAGCCGAGTGGCATATTAGGAACTTTGAGACACAAGTGTAAAATGGCAAGTTTGTGAATTCAATCCCTAAGAAATAATTTCTTCACAAACACGGTGAAGAGGAGACTGAGGATGCCAGTGGTTAAAAGGGGGTATTGTGCAAAATCATTTTTTTTCTGCTTTCTACCATGTTATAACGCAGATCCCTCATCAAAAACATGTCTGAAGAGGTTTTATATGTCATCCGTGCATGTTTGAGTAATCTAGCGATCTCTCCCGGGCCCCGTTTGAACCCTCCTTACTGTTGTATAAAATAACTGCCATAAATATACAAAAACTTGATACAAAACTGTGCACTACAGCTGGACAGACCTGATGTGATGTGCAGTAGTTTCATTAGCGCTGATCGTGTTGTGGCAGTGGGCCGCTAGTGGCAAAAACTGTTGTTGTGTCCTTAGGCAAGACACTTGACCCACATTGTCTGTAAGAATGTGATGTGTGTGTGAGTGTCGTGGTGGTGGGAGGGGCTGATGGCACA
>KN486782.1:909-12315 GCA_000787095.1 Periophthalmodon schlosseri | reverse complement strand
GTTTTTCTCTTGTCTTTGGAGCATCTATAACTGTAGCCCACCTACTCTCTGGAATTTCCGCAAATAGATACAAAGCTGCTACACCGATAATACTGTGGAATGTGGAAGTCATGCTCAAAGATCCCTTTGCAAAAATTCACTGCATTACACCTGTATGCCCAACTTCAAAAAATACATTTAAACAGAGCTGATATCACAAGGTTATTATAAAAATCCTTTCATATAAATATTGCATTGTGTTTTTTTGTTTTAATACATCACATTACTGAAATATTGGGTTACTTGCTATTTTGTGTCTGTATTGAGGGGCTCTGGTCATATTCAATGAAATATAGATTCAACAAATAATATAAATAATGTAGTAAATGTTGTATACTTTCACAATAGGCATTTTTGCTTTGGTGATTGTATGAAAGCGTCTTGTGCAGGCATATGTTCCTTTTTTCAAGTTGCACAATGCAAAGGGTGTATGCATAATATATGTATTCTGAAGTGTTTTCATATTTTCTCTACAGTGTCACAGTGGAGCAGTTCAAGTGGCTCAAGCACAATGACCAGTCAGCCACTTAATTATAATAAAAACTATTTACAATTTCAAATGTGCACGGGTCCTGTATTATCTGTTTCACATCCGCAATTTTTATGTGCAGTGCCCAACAGTCCACTCAAAAGAAAAAAAAAACATCAACAGTATCATCAGAAATTATTTTATAAAGAGGTGGTTAAATTAATTTAAATATACATGTACAGCTCTCATTCAACACTATATATTATGACATTATCACTTATAATATAGAATTCAATACTGCATCCTATTTAAAACACACAGTACATTTGAAAACATGACTCTTACAGTAAAATAAATTATTATAAAATGATGACTCGTCCCAGTTGTGTTCCAATAACTAATAATTAAGAGTATATTTATATTTTAAAAAGACTTTACATTTGAAAAAATGAGTGCTAATATACAAGACTATAAGATATAATGATGACATTGAAGGCGAATGACAGTCACACATCAGATAAGTTACACACTGTGGGCCCTCACAGGGGTTGGAGGACTGTGGGGGCTGGGATTATTCAGACACAGAAAAAGTGTGTAAAAGAAGGTGTTATTGAGAGCTCTGGAATCACTTGATTAATCAAGAAAGAGAGTGGCGCTCTCTCCTGCCGATGCCCAATCAAAGCTGCAGCGGCTCTGGGCACTGCACGGCGGCCCAAATCCTCTTGTTGCTGCAGTAGGACCATGAAAGTCCACACAAAGGCAACCTTAACGCGCTTTCACCGCTACAAGGAATGGGAGGGCTGTTTGGGGGCTGAAAAACAGCCAACAAGAGGTGTGAATAAGATGCCCATTCATCTCCCAAGCTTTACACTAATTCCCTGACCGTCTCCTTTTCTTCCCCCCGTCTACTGCGCCACAAAACAACAAACAGTGAGTGAGTGAAAACACTAGGATCTGGGGGCTTAGAGCAGACGTGTAATCCCCGCCACTTCTGACCCCTCATCGGTGTGTAAGTCCCTGACCTCCCCATTGTAGGGCTGTGCTGGGTGACCCTCCCACACACACTACTCTGGCCCCCTACTCAGTCGCACTCACACATCCCACACTCCAAGCCCTTTACAGACCTGAGCCCAAGAATTCAGGCTTAGCACACCTCCGTGCTCTGAAAGGACTCAGTGTGTGGAGAGTCTATAAGTAGGGCCAGACCCGATCGTGTTTCTATTCTCTTTCCATTTAATTCGTCTTTAGAGGCCATCTCGTTAACACAATCTCCCTGGCTGTTTCTTAGCTCCTTCTCCTCACTGAGACCCCTCCCTGATCCATTGCCCAACTTCAAAGGTCCCCGCCAGCCCAGGAAAGAAAGTCACCTTTTCCTTTCATTCACTCCGCTCTATCTTCACGCTCTTCTCTTCTCTGCCTTTCTTGCCCTTGTCTCTCTTTGCTTCTGTGCCTAAAGCAGACACTGAGAAATCATCTCAATTTCTGCTTTGCATTTGAAAAAAGAAGCAATTAGCCAAAGGCGACGAGGGGGTGGTGGGCCAAGCGAGGAACAAGTGAGACCAGAAGAAGATGAAGCCCTGTTTGCTCTAAAATGTCCCGTGTTTGCCGTCAGACACCCACAACTCAGTTCAGGTTCTCTCTCAACTTACATGTTTATCAAAATACTGGACCTATTTAGTACTTCGCCAACACTTGGTTTATAACAACAACAAATTGAGTTATTAGTTCTACAGAAATTATATTGGGGCCTGGGGCATGGTTGGTGTTGGGTGGCAGGGGTTAAATTGTATTCCTTATCAAATGTTCACATAGGACTCAAATAACCCCCTGCTTATGGCACACACCTTATGCTCAGACCAACTGACTGCAAAACTGCTTTATTACTTTCTCCAACTCCACTCCTCCACTCAAACTCATGTCATCCAGATATTCCAAACACACTCTATCTTCCATTTCACAACCACTTTGGTCCCCTCTCTCTTGACACAACTTTCTCTGCCAGAAATCTACTGCTGGATTTCAGATAACGTCACAAAATTCTATATGCCAATAATATTTAATACATATGGGCACCAGCTAAAATAAATGTTGTTAAAATGAAGTTTTTTGTTGTAATTCAAGAAGTTAATTTGTCACTTATTGAAATTAGCTAAACATTTGTGAATTCATCTTTTAGATATTTTATGGCAAAGTACAATGTTAAGGAAAATCTGGCTCTTGCCACCCATCTGAGAGTATGACATTATCACATTCTAGAATCTGAAAACAACCAAAGGCATCCAGGATCATGTTAAAATAAACTTGCTTCCTGTTTGCACATTTATTCCTCATGAAGTCATTGATGTTTTCATATCATCAGACTCAATTTCTGTAACTCACTCCTGGTCTGAAGGATACATCTTTGACCATCTGATATCCCCAACTGGTTTCAAAGAATTAAAAATTTACTGATCACTTGTAAAGCTTGTAAAGGATTCACGTCAAACTCCATTAGAGAACTTCCAGCACCCTAAGAGAAATGATGAGTGAGTCTTTTTGGTCCAAGCATATCAGCTATAAAGGAAATAGCATGAATAGATCCTCTTTCCAGAAATGGCCACTGATATGAAAACTAGCCCATATGACCCTAGGCCAGGGTGTCCTAGTTTTAAAAGGGTATTCCCAAATATATGGACTATTTTGGGTTGTGACTGAGTGTTTGTAAGGCAAAAAGCCTGCTGATCCCTTTTCCATCTGAAAGCATGGCAGGGTTCATTTTTGTATGTGAGGTGTAACTAGTGTGCCTTGTTGCTGGTGAAATTAAGAAGAAAATATGGAGAAAAAAAAAATACTTCACCTCAATGTGACATTTAATCCAAAGAGATAATTGTGCCAGCAATTTTATGTAGTTTTATGCACTATTTTGTTGGACCAATGTTCAGATATTTCAGAAATGACATTTCTTTGCAACTCCAATGCTTTTACCTCAGTGACTGTCTGTCTCCATCACATACTTGCATATAGCCAAAGGCAAGGATAGGCTCAGCCAGGGCATATCTAAAGGTGCAGTGTAATCCTGTAATATGCAGAGCAGTGAGGAAAATTCATTCTCTCCTAACGCTCATCGGAGCCTTAAGCCCTCTGATGAAGCTGATAGAGACCCACTGCTATCACCACAACACAGAACAATTTAATACACACTTATACCACATTCTCCCCCCATCACCACACACACTGTGCAAAGCAGGAATCAACCTCATGACCACTGTCACACACACACACAGATCTGCAACCAAACAGAATCACTGATAATCTATCCTGTCACTAGTGACTTACTGTACATAGACAGAGAGAGCCACATTGGCTGGTGTTGTCACCTGAAGAAGGGAGCAGGCTTTTGCAGAGGAGATCTAGGGATAAACATAATAGTTCCGCTTGGCTCTTGCCACAGTCAGAATAAGGTTACTGTCCAGGCAAGTGTTTTGTTTGCATTATAAAAAATATCCTGACTGTCATGCTGTCATGCGTGCTATGTACACTGATGGTTGTAATGTCTGTGTGACAGGTGTTCTAGAGTATGAACATGCTAAAACATTTCCACTGGATGTTAATACTGATTATATCAGTGAGTCTTCAGTGTTTTGTTTTTATGATGTCTCATCCTAACATGGTGTGTTTCTCTGCAGACATAATCCTTTGCTCTCTAGATGGTGTGCTGTTGATTGTGTCCACTGTTGACAAGTGGGAGGCGCCGCTTGTTGATTCTCTTGTGTACATCTGCTGCTGGAGCCCCCAGCAGTCGCCTGCTAAGCGGGAAGAGCCTGCCTGGCAAAGCCTGGCTGTTTGTCTGTTTCCAAACATATTGATCTCCTGCAGATGGGAAGACATTAGCCATAGTGTCTGCACTGGCCCAGCCTGCAGGTAGGTAAATAGCTTTGTCAAGTCTGGTCAAACATCTGTGCCTCTTAGGAAATGAAAAGGTGTATTTGGGAGCTTTCACAGAAAGAAGACTCTTACCTGACCGGGCACTCAGAGCTACAGGGGGTACAGGCACAACGTACCCCCTAGAGTTTGTAGAGTTTACCAAGTGCCCCTTGGGACCGCAGGTGGAAAGTACCAGCAGCTAAATCAACAGATCATCTTTTGTAAGATTAATGCATTTGTACATTGTTCCTGAAAAATAATGACTACTATGTCATATACCAGAGTTACATTTCTCTTGAATTGTGAAAAATATCAATGTTTGAGTGTGAAATATAAATAGAAATGAGATTTACTCCTAATTATTCCTAAATACAACCTCACAAACATATGGGGCCAGCTCCCAAGAATGTCCAGATATGAATATTTATAACAGTAGCCTCTTGTCTTGACTGGTAGAGTCTGCCAGTCATTGTCAAACAGGACTTAATCTTTTCAATTTCTGGTGCAAATATTCACATTGGCCACTGTTTGTTGCCCAGATTAATGAGGCTCTCGGCCCATAATCCTCTGCTGCTAATTCAAGTGGCCGCTGGTGCGGTTAGGCAGGAGGAGGCAGTGCTGAGCGCACATACACACACCAGATTATTTCCACTCGGTCTGTGGGCCCAGCTCACTGCTTCCATTCTGATGTCGTTCACACAACAGGATTCTGTTGTGGTTTGGTCACTTGTTTCCACAGGACACAAGACACAGCTTCTCCATTCCCATTTGTCCCACTAGCCTTGGCATGGGAGATGGGTGTTTTTGGCCCAACCCCTTCAGACTGTGCTTCCTCAGAAGACATCAAAACATCAGGAAAACCTCAAACTATTTTTACCACTGCCTGAAAACATCCTAAATTGACAGTCCCATTCAAGGAGCCAGTTTCAGGGTCTGCAGATCAGCTTGTTGTGGCCCCTGTGTTTGACCCCTGCCTGAACCACCACATGTGGACAGACCAGGCCACTACCCCAGGTCTGGTTCTACGGGGTGTGGCTGGCAACATAACAACTGAAATGTGCCTCCTCAGGAATAGATGTGCCTCTGATTTTTTCTTTTTTTTATTAAAAATGTAGGTTTACAGTGCCCTCTATTTATTTGGATGACAAACTACATCTATTTTGTGTAAATACTACCCTATGAAAGCTGCCACCTATAAGTTTGTTTTTTGTTACCACAAGATGGCAGATGTGAAACCTGTTCTCCCCTCACCTGGCCTTTGTTCAGGCTCACCTCTGCTCTCTGGTCTTCTTCTGTCAGGCCAAAGGTGTCACACTATCAGACTGCAGTAATGTAGATAGCATCTAGTGGTGGTATGTTTAAGAACTGCATCCGTGTTAGAGAAAGAATCTATTTATCAAGTTACAAAAAGAAAAACCTTATTTGTGTCTCTTTTATTTGCAGTTTGAATTATGTTTTTCTTTAACCTGTCTAAACATGAGGAAAACATTTAAAAAAATCTATCTTTGAGAAAACATACCAAATTCCTTGGAGTATTTTGATTTAAAGGCCAACACTCTGGATAGTTGATTAAAATCTATAAATTTTCTTTTTAAATTTGTCACAGAAACATGCTTTTCTGTTTCTCTGTCCATTTGATTCTGAAACTCATCTATGAAACTCAATCTAATCAACTAAAATTGATTAGATTGAGTTTCATAGATGAGTTTTCTTTTCGCAGTGTATAGCCAACCAACCCAACAGTAATATGTCCATCAGTTTTATTACCTCCTGAGAGGACCATATGCAAACAGCCTCTATCACTGAACAGATCACAGTTTATTATGGTTTTGCTGAAAAATATTTTGTGAAAGTTATTCCACATACTTAGGAGAGCACGCTACAGTCACTGAATTCTAACTCTACCACCAACAGAAATCCAAACAGAAAAGTATCTTTATATGGCAGCTGTGATTATGACAAAAAAAGCTGTGATTAAGTAAACAATATTATTTGTTTTGTATACTGCTTCAGCACCGAGGAGCACACATTACAGGTTAGTCCTTGTAAGTGCTTGATTTATTTTAGTACTTAAAATTATGCAGATTTGGCTGTTGGGTGCATAAAATGTCCCATGTCCCATTCCTATAATCAAATAGTTTGTATTATGCATATTGTTTGACTTTTTGTTGCATATTAGTAAATTCTCTAGTCTCATAATTATAATGAATGTGTTTTGTATGAAACAGATATCAGAGGGACATTTCAGGATGTCCCCTAAATGGTGAGAAAGTTACAGACCTTACATTTTATAGATTTTAAATGTTACAGAGACATTGCCTGTGTTCAATTCCTCAGTGCTTTCCTGGTTTCTCTCTGCATCCCCTTAACTAAAAGCACCTTCCCTCCATCGCTCGGTCCATTAGTGCTGCAGATGGAGGAGGCTGGTCCTGCGGGCTGTGTGCGACCCTACTCTGATTAATAGAGTAGGTGAGGGCAAAGGTGCGATGCACACCCCCATTCATTAGCTCATTAGGATGGCCCACAGTGGAAGGTGATCTGCCTCATTATATCTCAATGACAGGGGCTGAACTCCACACACCAGCAGCCATTCACTCAGGCTTTTATTCTTTAAACTAGCCACGTCCTGTCCGCCATCTTTTTTACACCTTTCCATAAAAAAGTCACACCACTTTGCACACAGGTTGACTGCAGCAAGAAATCTACCACAGACATACTCCCATCTCTCACCAAGACTACAGTGTTTTCAGTGTTCATGTGCTGTACTGGCGGTTAGGTGCATCTCTGTTTTTGTAAGCTGTAAGACATTCAAGATTCAGTTGGCTAAGTTTCAGTTTCCAAAGAACAGCGTAATCTTAACAATGCATTGGATTTTTATAGCTCCTTTAGATTCCCAAAGAGCTTTACACTGCATTATCTATTCACTCTATACTTAGTCTGGTAATCTACAACTGTAGCAACAGCTGCCCTGGGGTAGACTATGGTAGTGTTATTATGGGGACTGGGTATTTCCTAATTTGATATGTCTTATATTTCTCATTATTTACTCAAATTCAAAACTCATTACTGATTAGAAAGTACCCAGTCTGCTTGGTCTCATTGATCTGATCTGTGCACATCTTACCAGAACTATGGAGTATCAGTATTATCTGATAGTATATATTAGCTGATGTATTAGTTATGTTATATACATTTTGTTTTAATTATATTTAATTGCTGTTCTGCAAAAGTATTTGGAGTATTACAGTTTATTTTTGAAAAACTGTTGAAGGAACTGTTGGAATAATGTAGTTTTCTTCTTGCATTGTATTCTAAATATAAGATGAGTTTGAAACTTACTGTACATGTAATATAAACTCCTGAGCTGAGTCCATAGGATTTGGGTTCTCTATATTTTTACTTGCTTCCCTCTTTAGTTTACTCGAAAAAAGTAATATGAAAAGTTTTTTATTGTTCCAGCTGTTACCACAATAGTGTTAATGTTGTTGAATGTATATCTTTAATGTGTGCATATAGATGCATATATAGCACATTTACGAAACTGGTGTTGGCTGGCTGCAGTGAGATAGAGGTGTTGGTGGGCTGAGCAGGACGAGACAGAAGCAGGGAGAGATAGAGGGGAAAGAGAAAGTCCCTGAGGCGTGTCCGGGCCGTGATGGCTCCCCTGACAAGCTCCTCTGTAATGGTCTCCCTCTCTCTCTGAGTGCTGTGAAATTGCAGGCGGCGGTCTACAGCTGAGGACTCACAGGAGACAAACGGCCTTTTAATTCAGAGCGCAAGGAGGTGACAGAGAGGGAGGCCCTAAGGGAGGGCTACCAATCAGACATCCATCATACTAACCTCTCTCCTGGGACTGGCCATGCCAAAAAGGGGCCCTGGAGGTGGTCTCCAGCAGACATGTGTGTTAGGCGTATGCAGGCAGGTCGGGGTGGCCTGCTCAGGTGTCCTGTCTGTCACTGTGGAGGGTGGGCCTGCAGGAGACAAGACATGCGGACATTAGGATTTTCTTACATAAAATTTCTACTATATTGTTTTCTTTTTACATTTTTGTATGCTACTATTAAGACATTAGGCATTGCTTCCTGGTGTAATATATGCTAAAAATAAACCTTCATCTGCATTGCATAATTAAAAAAAAGCTGAAATATAGGGGAGAAACATATAGCTAAAGAATTTGTGAGGCCTCTTAGTAAAGAAAGGGCACTGATGCTCAACCCACTTCACATAATTGGACCTTGGAAAACATGTTGTGATGGTTTAAACTGAAGCGTAATCAAGTAACAAAGCCTTTCAATGTATAAATAAATACTTAAACTCTACAAAACAATCCAGATTAGCATTCTGTGATTTGCTGATGAGTTTCCAACTGGAATCTGGGCCTTTTCAGCCATATTTCAGGCACTGAATAACAACGCGCCATACTTTACCTTGTAGAAAGGATACAGAAAGAATTGCTTCAGTGTACGGTTTTCAATGGACCAATAAAGACTGGATTTATCAACTGAGGCTGAATGAGTAGAATCCTAATTTGAGTTTCAAGGTTTGTATAGGTAGAATTATTTTCAGTTTTTAAAATCATTTTAGATTGTATCATATTTTTATTCACTGTGATGATGCTAGAAAATTTCAGAAAAGCAGCCACAGTCACCACTGTTATGCCAGATGGGGAATGTTGTAGTAATTAACAATTGGAGTCTTTCTAAGCTTTAAAAGAACCTATGACCCACACGGTCCATGCTAAGAGACAAGGCCTGAAAGATACCATAAGAGTACAGTTATAAAGGTGCAGAGCCTTGGAGTAGAATGTAAACCACAGCTTGTATGGCACTGACCACAGTGACATTGCGTTTATATGCAGGTTATTAAAGATAGACATTGTGTTTACAGAATATACAGTATGCGTTCTTCTGTGATCATGAGTCTTATTCAAACTCACCCGCCTGCTGCTGTCCTTGGTCCTCTGTGCTGACAGCCTTCAGTACCACGGACAGCTCCTATAGTCGTCTTCACAGGTGAGTTTTGACTCTGGCTTTGGTGCAAGCCACACAGCACAGTCAAACCGGCGCTTTTATATCTACGCACAAAGAGACATGCCTTCATTTAAACACGGTGACAGGACACTGCGGTTCACGGGGTTATGTTCTCACTGTAGTAGTTTTTATCTACCATGTGTTGTCTCACTCTTGCCTTGAGGCTGAAAATCTGAATCTGAACTATCTAACTCTTAACCACTGCTATCTACATGTAATAAAAAGCATTACCCAGATTTTTTTGGGTTACAGCTCAAGAGAGAAGAAAATATTACAGGTCTAATTTTATTTAACATTATCTAGAAAAAATATAGGATCAAATTTAATTTAATTCCTAATTCATCTGTGGTCAAATAAATTTACCACATAGTTTGCAACTGTTAATTTATAAGTCTAAAATGTTCCAGGCTATAGGCTCATATTTGGTCATAAGTCTTGTTGTGTTATCTTTTGCCTCTTAAGCTTCATTGTCCTACAAATGTTTTCTTGAGCGACTCACTCTAATGAGCAAAACTCCACACCTAAAGTCATTCAAATGAAGCATTAAAATGGTCAGCTAATGCTTCCACACGTCCCCTTCTCGGCCACGACATAAATTAGCCTCGTGCTTGTTTGCTTAACAGCAACTAACAAAACGAGGCAGTTGGTAAATATTGAAATTTCTTTCGATTGGTGGCCACTGTGTTAAAGCACCGGGTGAGCGGGCTCACCCTATTGATGAGCTGCGACTAATCCATTGCATTTCCCCGTAAAAGGCTTTCTGCATGAGAAAAGACTCCCGCCCCCCGGCTCACCTGCCTCGCACATGGGCTCCAGGCTGCCGTAGCATTAGCCCTGTCCTGCTTGTTTTGATTTAGCTAAAGAAGTAATACTACAGCTGCGCTAAGTACCGTTGTGTTCTTCTTTAGGCCTATTTTTAAGTAGCCTATCCCACGTGCATAGCACCATAAGAGTTAGTCCTGTCATGTCTGGGCTCCTTGAGCCTGGAGTCCACATCCATGTTTTCATGGGAGGATATTGGGACTTGGGTCCGCGCGGAGGCTATGAGCGCGTAACCATGACAACTGCGCTCTGATTGGCTAGTGCTGCTGGAGAATTAAGCAGGACGTCATCCAATGTGAGGCCTCCTCGCACCGTGATAACTCTGGTACAGTGATGCGCAAGTAAGTGGCGATGCCGAGAACCACGTTTGGGAAATGTGTGGAGTCAAAACAAGGTGGTCAACCCACGAAGATCTAGTGAAAGACTTGTTTCAAAGAAAAACGGGAGAACATGTGCGGTGCCGTTGCTCTGAGCCGTTTGTCTCTTCTTTCTACTTTCTCTGAGGATTGTGACAAGTGGTAACAGTGCTTTTTCCCGGACCCGGACTAATTACGCCTCTTTGGGTTGACACCGCACTTGTTTGGCGGGGTCTCGTTTCTATAGTAGCGGACCAGGTATCAGCGCCAAGACGTTGTTCCGCGGAGATCCGGCTGGTGCCAGTCCGAGCAGCGCTGTCATCGGCGTCCTGCAGGCCGGGGTCATGATGGTCCATTGTGCCGGCTGTGAGCGGCCCATTTTGGACCGCTTTCTCCTTAATGTGCTGGACAGAGCGTGGCATGCCAAGTGCGTGCAGTGTTGCGAGTGCAACTGCAACCTCACAGAAAAATGCTTCTCCAGGGACGGCAAGCTTTATTGTAAAATGGACTTCTTCAGGTAACTCATTATGGCAGTGTACTGAAGTGGCGTACACTTTGTGCTTTGTTTTGATATCATAGAACAACGAAATAACTTTTTACTGAGAAGGGACGATATCTCAATTAATATTTGAATATACTTCCGTTGCTGGAGAAGGCTACATTATTAAAAACTCAGTAATGGTTCTAAAATCATATTATACCAGTTTAAAGGAGTTGTAAATTTAAAACGATGACTACTACAAGAGTAGAAAGCTTCTTTATTTTAGGCCTCTTAGCGCGCTGGTCA
>KN486781.1:32384-46005 GCA_000787095.1 Periophthalmodon schlosseri | reverse complement strand
AGGGCTTTTGAAGAGCAAATGGCACTTAGCGGCATGGATTGATGACTGGTGGCACCTTCTTGTCGACTTGGATGGTATGCTCTCCAGGAATACAGCCTAGACCCTGAAACAGATCCTTGTACACTTCCATCATTTCGTCATAATCTGTATCTGCATTTTCCACTGCTAGCACTCTTTTGACTAGATTAAGTCTCTCACAAGCGGCTAATCCTAATATGGTCTGCACATTCCCTGGCACCACTATGAATGCAAGTGTATGCTCTTTGTCTTTGTGTGTCACTTTGACCATGTATTTTCCTTTAACAGGTATTGCTGCTCCTGAATACCCACTCACTTTCACTTTTGTTTCATGTAATTTCGGTCTGGGTCTAAGTTTGCTAAGCACAGTCTCTGAAATCACATTTGCTTGAGCTCCAGTATCCAACTTCATCACAATGTTTGTGTCATTCACTTTCAATTTCAGCATCCAGTCTTTCTTATCTGTATTTTGTTCTGTTACTACATCCACATAAAATTCCTCAGAGTCTCTCTCATTCACTGTATGCACCTTGCTCTGCGGTGCCTGACTCTTGCACTGTCTTGCATAATGGTTCTTTTTGTTGCAATTATTACACACTTTACCATATGCAGGACATTTTCTGGGAGGATGATGCGTGCCACATTGATTGCATGCCTTTCCTTGCATGTCTCTGTGCACTGGTTTCATTTCACTCTTTACGTCGGGAGCGGGGCTTTTCTTCCTAACTGCTCTTCGTTCTGCTCTACTCACTGCATCGACATTGCAACTCTCACTGACCAGTTCTTTTGCTTGCGTTCTCACTGTTTCTGCTGCTCGGCATATGTTAATTGCTTTTTCTAGGTCCAAATTTTCTTCTCTCAGTAGCCTTTCACGTAGACTATTATCTGGAATTCCGCAAACAAGTCTGTCTTTTATCAACGAGTTTGTTAGTCCTCCAAATTCAAACGTCTTGCTTCTGCTTCTCAGCTCGGTCACGTACTGGTCAACTGTCTCTCCCGTTTTCTGAACACATGTAAAGAATCTGTGCCTCTCAAACGTGACGTTTCTTTTCGGAATACAGTATTCCTCAAACTTCTCAAGTATTTTATCCAACTTCATTTTGTCATCTTGTGTTTGAAACTGAAAGTTGTTATAAACTTCTAGTGCATCATCACCTACTACATGCAAGAACACAGATGCCTTCACTTTAGCAGCCTTGTCGTCAGCACCAATAGCTGATAAGTACAACTGGAAACGTTGCTTAAACTTTCTCCAATTCTCAGCCACATTGCCTGTCAGCTGTAGACTGGGTGGTGGTTGTAGCGCTTGCATCTTTGTTAATTTTTTGTTATGCTCTTTTTTTTTCTTTTTTTTCGTCGTAAAAACGGGCTAACAATCTCCGGGTTGACTTAGCTTGCTAGGTTCTCACTGCACTAGCATCGGACGTTTTCGGGCAATTCTTTTCAATTTGCTCGTAGGATCGAAGTCTCTCTGCAAGTCCATCTTCTGACACCATGTTTTGTTTGTGTTTGGGTTCTTCAATAAACACACCAGTACTTGAATGATATGAACTTTATCAATTAAATTGGTGCACTCATATTACCAATGTACACTCCATAAAACATTCATTAGAGATCTCTCTGTTCCAACTGCACGGCTTCCGTATGCGCATGCGCCATCTATCTAACTATAGTGTAACTGAGGATGCCCAATCAAATAGTTCATATCATTACAGTGAGATTTTATGGCTTTTGGAGTTGTGATTTATGCTTTTAGATTTAGATTTATGTGTGTAGACTTAGCAGAAACAAGCAAAAGTCAGTTGACCCAGGAGGTGGTCGACCGCCTACGACGCTCCACCTCTTTACTCACCTACTTCAGGCTTTAAGTGGCCATAATATTTTTGAGCACCCCATAAACTGTAATGGCCACAGATCACAACGTTGACCACAGTTGCTAGCCTGAATGGCAATTTCAGAAACCTGTCAATGTTAAGCCCTTTGCGGTTGTTGCCAAGACAATTTGTGAGCACTTGCTTTGCATCTGTGTAAAAAGGTGAACAGAAAACAGGACTCTACATTGCACAACTATTGAGAGGGTCACACTGACTTTTCTCTGACCTCAAGCTAAACACATTTCTTTAGCCATGGCAATCAAAATTGCAGCTGCATGTATCAGATTGCTTTGGGTTTTTTTTCTGCATAGCTTGCTAGACATCAAACAAACAAGCTGAGATCACATCAGTGCAATACCCACATTTTTGATCAGAATAATTACAAGGAGCGACCATTGTACACAGTCTCTTTATGAAGAAGTACTTGCTGGAACTTTTGTGCACAGCTCAAGTGTGTGTGCACTGGCCCAAAGGCCACCTGTGGTTCCTCAGTAGTATAGTGGTGAGTATCCCTGTCTGTCATGTGTGGTCACCAGGGTTCAAGTCTCTGAATGGAAGAAAAAAATGCTTTTTAAGTCTTTTAAATTTATGATTCATGCTTATATCTCACAGTCTATGGCAAAACTGCTATTTAGCATTCATTGGTGGTTCAGTGGTAGAAATCTCGCCTGCCATGCTGGGATCAGTCTTGTATAGTGGGCACAGAGCATCAGCCAGTCAGAATGAGCCTGTCTGCCATGTGCTGATGTGACAAAGCACAACCAATCAGAATGCAGAGATTAGTGCTCATTCTTATAATATTTGCCTCAGACTTGAGTTCAAACCCTGCTTAGATCAGAAGAAGCAAGATTGCACTAGTGAACAAAAACTAACATTTTATGAAATGTTTAAATTTGAAATCACTGTTTGTACATTTCAAAAGCCAAATTAAATTTCAATTTGAAGTATAGAGCACACATTATTTTATACTAAATCAAGTACAACTTTTCATTCTATCATAAAACAGTTTGAAATTTAGCACTCAGATGGTGGGACAGAATGCATTACATTTATTACATTTTGAGATAGCTAATGTCTTGTTTGTGATCTAAAATGGCTCATACTGTACAGGGCAGGTCACAAATGGTGACCTTTGCAAGGGTCAATCATGTAAATTAGACAAATAAACCTGGACTGTCCAAGAGGTCAAAAAACTACAGAGGGTCTGGTTTTCAGAGGGTCAACAACAATATAATAGCCTCAAACACTGCCACTATCACATCACTAAGCTTTGGAGCTCTAAACTATACACCACACCACTATCTACCTCTATCTATTTATGCATTTTATTCAGTTTGTATTTTTGTACTTTACTGTAATAAGCGCTCATTTTGCACTTTTATCACTTCATCGCAAAGGTGTATAAAATATTGTGTTCCTAAATCAATAATAATGCTGGAAAGAATATTTATTGATTGTCAAAAATGAAAAACAAAATATATACAGTTTAGACACAATTTATTTACAAGACATTACTCATATTTACATAAATATTCAATACATATAGTATTTACAGGAAAATTATAAAACAGATCATGATTTCAACCCCACAATATTGTAAGTGTCTTGAATAGGTGGCTAAACTGACTGAAATAATGAGGACTGTGTAATGAATGGAATGTGCAATATTTTGTATGCTGCAATAATGGGAACTGTGCAATGAATGTAATGTGCAATTATGGGAACTGTGCAATGAGTGGAATGTGCAATATTTTGGATGGTGCAATAATGGGAACTGTACTATGAGTGGAATGTGCAATGAGTGGAATGTGCAATTATAGGAACTGTGGAATGAGTGTAATGTGCAATTTTTATTTTGACCCTTTTGTGACCCAGGCCCTTGGGACTACGGGTGGAAATTAGCCTTTGGCTATAATCCGGTGTGTTTACATTCATGTTGTATCATGTCTGTTTCTTAACATGCATTGTCCCAATCAAATATATATGTGTAATTACATTTAATTTACATGAAGCTGATTTAACCAGAGGTCAGCTGCATTCAGTTAGATTTATCTAATTAAAATGTAATGTGTAAATGTAATTAAGAATTGTACTTATGTTTTCACACATCATACTTTTACTCTTTATTGTTCAGTGTGGCGGTACTTTTACTTGAGTAATATATTGTACAGTGTGACAGTACTCTTACTCTTTGAGTAAAAGTTTTGGTTACTCTTCCCACTGTGAGTCTACAAGTCTACAAGTGACAAAAGTTTTATGTTGACAATAACATGATTTGAACATTTGTGTTGCACTGCTCTTATCCTTTGAAAATACCAGATTTTGGGCATAACTTATCGTTTTTTGTCCTGACAGTAATTTTACTCTTGAGTACAAATTGGTGTAGAATACACTCAAGGATGGAGCTGTCATTGCCCTCATTTGGACTTTAGTTGGCCACAAGACAGGCAGTTCTTGGTGTGGGGCTTCTTCAGTGGTGCTGCCGACTGCTGCTTTTTCTCCACAATGTCCTGCACAATTGTTTCTATGGCCTCCTATGGCAGTTTTGTGGTTGAGTGTAGCATTCTGTTGGGATCTCTGTTGGAACTGGACAGTGGTGGCATACTCCGGATCCACAAGCTTGAGCATGTCCTGTTCTGGGCATAAACAAATAAAATATAATAAATCAATCTCTGACAACAAAAAACGAAATCTATATTGGGAAAGGTACTCATTTTTTACTTGACTTTAGCCATGTCAGTACCAACACAGGCGACAGCAGCAGTAAAGGGGAAGAAGGTGGCATCTGTTTTAATCGAAAAAATGTTAAAAAAAATTACAGTTGGAAAATCTTTTACCTGACTTTAGCTGAGGCTCAGAGATTGAAAATCAGCCTGTAGCTCTATCAGAGTCAGCCGTGGCAGCCACAATATTGAAATTAGCAGCAGCAGCGGATATGGTGGCAGTAGTAGTCATAGTAGCAGTAGTACCAGCAGATGTAGTAACCATAATAGCAGTAGTACCAGCAGGTGCAGTTGTAATTATAGTTGTTGTAGCAGTAGTTGTGGCAGGAGTAATAAGGACAGCATGGCGAGCAGAGAAGCTGATGATGAGTAAAGGATCAAACACAGAGGGAAGACAAACACCGGGCTGCTTCAGGTCCACCAGGCGCTGAAAGTTCCAGTAGCACACTCCTGTTAGGCCCTGGGCTTGGAACAGCTCTAGGGACACCTGTGTGCCTGTCACCCACTGGGCCTGGTGGAAATAATAGCCCTCCTGCTGAGGGGTGCCTCTGTTAGGGATCCAGACAGGGACTTTAGTGCCTTCAACCAGAACATCATTGTGTTGCAGAGAGCCTCCATGGCCCCCTCTACCTCAGGATAACTAAGGCAGCTGCGCAGGATGTGAACCCGCTGGATCCGCCAACATTGCCGCACGGAGGGCTTGAACAGAGGGACGCTGTTTGGGTCTGCAGTGTGGAGGAAGTGCCGGAAAACCCCCTCCACTCTCTTGAGGAGCTCCCTGGGCTGAGGAGTTTTTACTCTGTAGTGCTTGCGGATGTGTTGTTTGGTGGGATTAGAAGGCTGTATGCCACAGAAGACATAGTCATCCTTGAGCCTTTGCAGGTCCTCCTGGTCCATCACAGAGAGGCAGGGGCGGAGTGGGGCTCTGAAATCTATGGAGAGCGTTTGCAATACAGGAGCCCATGATCTTTACGCCAGCCGTATTTTTCAGCATGGTTGGAACCGACGCATACAGTGAAACAAGTCCAGCTTGATAGTGATGCTGTTGTAGTGAGATCTTGATGTACATGTAGTTAACAGGCTCCTCGAAGTGACCTCAGCCACAATGGCGTCCCAGCTCAGTTGGTCCCCTGCCACAGACCCCTCCACTCTGAAAGCCGCACAGCAATCCCTAAGGGCAAAGTAAAAAAAGTAAAGAACAGTATAACATTTACATGTATAGCCATTATAGGCAGTAAGGAGTATGGAATTAATAGAGAAAGGAAAAAAGGCAGGTGTGGATGTGTGACATATTCAGTATTTACTATACAGTACTAAGACTGTTAATTATGTTGATAAATATTTGATATAAATGAAATTAATATTTCTTAAAAAATGTGCACTTTTTTAGTTTGTAAAACCTCGCCTGTCTACCCACTGAAAGCAGGCCTTCTCAATGCTTGCCCTGCTGTAATGATTTGAGAGGCTCTCATACATTGGCCGCAGATTTTTCTCTGTCTCCGACTGCACCATGAACCCATGACAGGATCATCCAGTTCTCCTTCATCACAGCATACAATGACATGGTGCCGGATGAGAAGGTGACTTTCCTGGGGGAGAGCAAAGACAGAAGGTCTTCATGGGATTGCGCACAGGATGGAAACCTGGCCACAGACCCAGGGACTCCAGCTCCAACAATCCACATCAGCTGGTGAGACCAGCCCCAGTGGCTGAGCGCTTGCTCGAGGACAGGCAACTGAGGGGGAGGAGGCCTGTTAACTGTGGTGGAGGGAAGATCGGAGGCTGCACTGGTGGTGGGCCTAGAGAAAAAAGACCATGTATACATGAGTACTTATATACACTCTACTGGCAGATTCAAAAGTTAGGAGTAGCTGCTTACTAAACACAAATTCTAAATCTGTACATTCTGAACTTTTTACTGTGACAAACATCGGAGCTTAAAACATACAGAACATGCTTAGATTTTACTCACTTTATGGATGCTTACTAAAGAGCACAAGGAGTGGAGGGACCCTCTGAAACAACTAAACAAAAAAAAGTAGCCTCAGACATTCTATGATGGGGTTGTATAAAATGTTGAATAAAATTTGTTACAATATGAGACCTGAAGCTGAAGCACTTCTGGACTCAGAAGAAATATCAGCTCCTGGGAAAGCAAAATGAAGGGCTTAGGAGGGCGCCCAGCTGGAGCAGCTGATGACAGGTGTATAACAATTAGACTGTAAATATTTTGAACCTACAATGACGAAGCTACACATTAAGCCATTACCTTCCTGTGATTCCTCTAGGACAGGCAGTGTGGACTGTAAGCAGAGGAAACCACAATCAGTCATTGCTTTTGCTACATAATTTCTGTTTTAACTGCATGTTAGTACACCAACTTTCGAATGTTACTTCTACTGCTTATTGTTTGTTTTTTTTCACAATATTAGCTTTGCGGTTTCAGTGTTAGTCCACATTATATCAAGAATAATTTGAGCAGGGGAAGCACTCACATTAGGTGTTAATACACAAACCATCACTCACCAATTCAATCATATTGACATCCATGCATAATGAAAATATGACTCACCCTCATCGCAGATGTATCAATTCATAGTCACTAGGACTTTAAGTAGAACACACATGAAAGAACAAAAGTAGAACAGGACCGGAATGTGGTCAAGAACAACTGAAGTCATGCATAGGACAGAACGTGTCCCAAAATGGTCCTGACGGAGCTCAGCAGCAGCTGTTACTGGTACAAACACGGCTGTAATAAAATACACCCTTAACACAGTACACCAAAGACTTAATGCTAACACATTACAGATACAACTTATACATATCCACATGCTCCTAGGATGGGGAGATGCTGAGCATAGCCCTCTCCCGCTCTGCATCCTCATCTATTGCCAAAAGAAAAGGATGTCATTTGTCATTGACATAGTTTGTGTTGTCTACAAGTGACTGATCATCTACACTGTGTGACTCAATGTTCCCCTCAATTATGAAGTATATTTATGCTCCATTCATTTGAAAAGAATGAACAAATGCTGTATGTCGTATTAACTCACCCATGGGTTCAGTAGGAGTGGTGGTGGGGATACAAGTGGAGGGGACACAGGTGGAGGGCTCAGAGGCTGAGAGCTGCTGCCTTTTCGGCAGGTACTGCTGCAGCTTGTGCATCTTGGTCCCCAGTGCACACTTCCTTCCATCTTCTGCTGCTGGAGTAGGCACGGGTGTTTTTCGTGCCTCATACTGGAGAAGAGAGGTGATGTCCTGGAAACTGAGGGCATAGAGTAGGAAGGAATGAAGGCTGTCCTTGCTATGCCACTCAGCTAATGCAAACTCCTGCATGAGACACAAAGTATAGCCCATGTCGTTCTCCAGGAGCCAGTGGAAGGACTTTCCCTTGTACTTCCTAAACTGGAGGATGTACTCCCCCAGCACGTCAGCTTGGTCAGAAGCATCTCCTCTTCTCACACGTGCAGCGCGCACTCACACAGGGGCACTGCAGTCCCTCATGAACGGGTCGTCCTTTATCCTCTTGGCCTTCTCCGACGGGTCCTGCCGCAAGAATCCTAGTGGGCCCTTGCAGAAGACCACACTGACTCGACCAGGGAAAAAAAAAACAATCGTTTTAATTTTCTCTGCTATGACAGAAAAATGTGTTTAGAAACTTTTAGTATTAATTTCCCATCACTTTATCAGTTTTATTATGTTCTTATAAGGCCAAGCTTTTAGTTTAGGCACAACAACCACACATTTTTTTTAAATGACTAAAATGTACTGTGTTGTGATTAAAGTGATTAACAAAATTCTCTCACACACACATATGATATATCATATATATATATATAAAATCTCATCCTCCATGGATGGTCTCATCCTTTTTCCACACTTGGGTCCTCTAGCTCCCGACCTGTGAGCTTGAGGATTCTGCGCAGTATCTTTGCTGTTCCTAGCACTGCGCTTTTCTGGACTGAGATTTTGTTTTTCCTGGGACCTCCTTAGGACTTGCCTTACTCGTTGGAGGTATTTGGCCATGGCTGCTTTCCTTGTTTTCTCTTCAAGGTTGCCATTTGCTTGTGGGATACCAAGGTACTTGTAACTGTCCTCAATGTCTGCTATTGTTCCTTCTGGGAGTGAAACCTCTTCTGTGTGAACTACCTTCCCTCACTTTGTCACCATCCTGCTACACTTCTCAAACCCGAATGACATTCCAATGTCTGTGCTGTAGATTCTGGTGGTGTACATCAGTGAGTCGGTCTCGCTCATTCTTAGCGTTGATGTCATCCATATAGAGGAGGTGACTGATGGTGGCCTGTGACAAAGTAGGCCTTTGTTAATGTCACCTTAATTTTGTTTATTCACAAATTTGTTTATTTCCTATTATTTTTCAATATTCAGCTAAACAACTAAACATAACTATCCCAGGTTTGTTTTGTTTAGTCTTTTAGTCAGTCTACTTTTAAGTTAAACGCCACACTTACACCTGTTACTTTAAAGATATTTTATTTGGTTAAATTTATTCAATTCAGTGCAACATTTGCAGCCCTTACCTGAATCTCCACATGGTCCAGACAAAGAGGGGGCATGCCCTATGTCGGCCATTTTTAAAGGCTTGGGTGTGGTCGTGGGCCGGACCATGTGGAGGAGAGAACTGGTTTAAGTTCTTTTTTTTTTTTTGTTTCAATGTCTTTATTTATTTTGTTCCAACATGTTTAAGTGTTTATAGTTTATTTTTAAACACTTTAGTTAAAGGGACTTAGGCCCTTAAAGTATGCAGTTGATGGGGAGGATCCTGCTAACGATTATACCTACAGCCCCTGTACAGTAGATGGTATATAGCTGGGGGAGGTGCTTCCTGCTTAGGAGGGTATTTAAGCCAGTCAGTCTTTTGGGGGAACATCAGCATAGCCTGGTATGCGTGGGTTTTTCCTCAGTTTTGTTAGTTTTGTTGTTTTTGTTTAAGTTGAGCAGTTATTTTTTGTAAATATGTACTATTTTTCCACGCATTACCACGGTGATTGAAATAAATGTTGATAATTGGGGAATTTTCTGAGTTCTTTTTGTAAATATGTACTATTTTTCCACGCATTACCACGGTGATTGAAATAAATGTTGATAATTGGGGAATTTTTCTGAGTCTGCCTCCTACTTTGACCACATTGGCCAGCTTCCCCACATGGCCCCATTCCTGAGTCGGTATCCATAGCCAGTGTTGTTGATGATTTGGCTGAGGGGGTTCAGACCTATGCAGAACAGCAGTGGGGACAGTGCGTCTCCTTGGTATATGCCACATTTTATGGTCACTTGTGCAAGTGGCTTGCCATTGGCCTCAAGGGTGGTTTTCCACAACCTCATCAAGTTTGGAATGAAGGCTCTTAGAGTCCTGTTGATGTACAGCTCCAGACATTCAGTGATCCACGTGTGTGGCATTGAGTCGTAGGCTTTCTTGTAATTAATCCAGGCAGTGCACAGGTCGGTCTGACAGGTTCTGTATATCAGCTCATTGATTTCTGTGATGGTTGAGATAGGGATCACTCTTAATGCTGCATTTACATCTTCTAGGAGACTTTCAGATGGTACTTCATTTAGCCTCTGTTACTTGTCTATACATGATTGTTTACTGCTTGATTTTTGCCATTTTCCCCAAAATTGTACAATTACAATAGGGCTCTCGCTGACTCGCCCTCCTCGCACATTCATGCTCGGGCCCTAAATATGTCACACAGCCATTACATTTGTGATTTGTGTTCAAATAAGGATTCACTTATCAGTGTACACTTTTAACACGTCCAGAAGCATTAACATTTGTGAGACATTAAAATCTGAACTGCTAAAGTAATACAAGAATGTCATGTATTTCAGAACATGTTTGTAGAGGTTAGCAAGTCTTCACATTCAAAGAATGGATGTTTTGCTTTTTGAACAAAACATTTTATTGCCTCAGTGAAGGCCTGTGTCCTGTTTTAATTGAGGATGCAAACACTTTTAAATGAGGTTGCAATGCACCCTTTTGCTCCCATGTAGACCTGGGCCTGCCTCAGTAACTCTTGAGTGTCATGACATTAGTGCTTCAAAGGGTCAAATACAAAGTAATACATACATAATCACTGATATCAAAATAGAAACTACAGAGTAGGTGAAAGGCTGGGTGTAGACTTAGAGACGGGGTCCAGGGAGAGTGGACTTTCCTCTCTTATGGTTAGTTTTATATTTTAATCTGAATTTAAACATAAAAATAAATAAGACTTAACTATTTTAATCCAGTGTTTTAGGAGGTAAGGACATTCAAATCTACAGCTTAAAAAATATAGAAAATAATGTTTACAAATTGAGATATTTTGAAACTCCAAAGTTCATAAAAGTGTAAAATTACAATTTAGGTTTTCAGATATACTGTAGCTACTTTTCAGATATAGCTACTTCAATACACAATAGTAAATGAACCTTATTACAACATAGATTACAAGTTGTTTTTTTTAATTGGAATAAATCAAATTCAATCTGTTATGTGTCTGACAGACATTATTTTGAGCCTGGTCATTTCATTTTTGCACAGCTAAGACCTTAAGCAACAGGTATAAATCTGATAAATGTGGAATGCTTTTGAGAAAAATAATTTCCAAACTCTGACCTAAATGCAGTCTTAATTAGATATTTGTGAATATTCAAATAGTGATTGCATTAATTGTGCATATTACCTCACATCATTTTTGTTTGTTATGTGCTGGGACTCATGAGACATCAAGAGATTCTAAATATAGTACATTTTTGCTGTCTGTGTGCTCCATTTGGGTACTACTGCTAAAGATTGTGTTCTTCATTGGATACACAGGTTTAAAGTGCCTATGACATGTTAGACTAATTTTACTAATAACAGAACTAAATATAAGATCATTATATTTAAGATTTTGCTAAAAAAGTTATTTTCCCAGTTTGGCAAATCTTATTGATACATTGCAGCTGATGTTATCAACATTCCCTGGGGGTATGATGCTAACTGCGTGCACTGCTCTGTCTGAGACTTTGTTAGACTTTAAGATGAGCTTGGTTTTATCACAATCTACCATAAAAAACTGACTTAGCTGGAACTACAACAGGTGAGCCAGTCACAAGCTAGCTAACATTAGCCAACAGTTTTTCAGTTAGTCACTCACATTTTTGTTGTTACCCTGATCTCCTGAAAATATGTTGTTTAAATCATTTGCATTTTTTTTCTTGAGTTTTCATCTGTTTATAAATTTTTTTGACAGTGTTTGCTAATGTGTGCATTGTGTCTCCATGGTAACTGATTAACATTCCACCATAGAGATACATGTAGAACACCCCCAGTGTGATGTCATGGCAAAGCATCAATTTCCTGATATCATACTAGGGAATTCTATAACTGTTACCTAGCAACACATTTTATTCTGTGGAAATAATAATAAAAATGTGTTTCTTGTGTGTAAATTGTGCCTAGCCTGATCACCGGTCATTAATACGTTTCAGAACTCTCTATTTCCTGTAAATTTCAACATATCTTTCAATTTTTCTTCGTAAATGGCATCTTGATTGGTGTTAAACTATAATTTATATTTACAACAGGTATTATTCCACCAAATTAAGTCAAAACTAGAAAATGATAAAAGCCTGTCATTTGCAATTTAAGTGAAGTTAAAAATCTATACAGGTCAAATTGTGAACTGGCTCTAGTCAATCACACAAATACAAAAGTACGCTTGAAGTTGAGGCATTATTTTATTCTTCCAACACTGAAAAACAAAGCTCTACTGCATCACTGTAACAGGAAGTCACACGGATCTACAGCTGGGAGATACATCCAAATGTATAATATCATGATTGCTATTTGAGTAAATTAGTTCATATTTGTGCGCTTTTGTGATGATTAATATTGCCATTTGGATTACAAAAAAAAATAAAAATCAAGCTATTCATTTTTGTCAATATTGCCCACCCATAGACAGAGCAACATTTTAAGGTTTGTCATTGTATTCTAAATGTTAACGTTGAATAATTATAAGAACAAGTTATTGTTTACGCCAATTAAGCAAGTCTCTAGAATTTCTCAGTAGTGACTAAGATGTTGTTTCAGAATGTCACCACCTCCATCATTAGCTGCTTTACAGGATTCACTGTCTAAGCCAAAATGCAAAAAAAAAAAATCATTTCTATAACATATATGTAATTATTCAAAATATGACATACTTTGACAAGCACTAATATTTTTCATGTCCAAATACATTTTAATGAGTAACATTTTAGTTTTCAGACCCCACACTTGACTCCTACTTGAGTAATAAATTTGACAGTGTAACTAACAGTACTGTTACTTGAGAAAAAGGTGTGGTTCCTCTTCCCACTGCAAGTCTAAGCTTTATGTAACAATATGAAATGATTTGAGCATTTATGTTTCTTGCAGCTCCTTCAGATATGATTTAGTTTGTCTCATTTTTGTGTCTATCCTTTGAAAATACCAAATTTAGTATTATTTAATGCTTTCTTTGTTCAAATTACATTATCTTTAAATATAAATCAGATGTTATGTCTAAACTCAAAGTTTCTTTTTACTCTTGTGTAATTTCTTGGGTCACTACTTTGTACTTCTACTCAAGTAATATTATTTTGAAGTAACAGTCACTGGAGAGAAGGTTGTTTATTTCATGATTTCCCTTTCTTCCTCCGGACCACTCAACATCATTCAATGGCCCAGTATGTGCCTCGTCTTGGGATAAAACATACAATACAAATGCATTACACACATTTAAAAGGATCAATTCAAAAGCAGTACCATGAGTATAAAATAAGAAAATGCTAAGTTTATGCTAAGTTTACAATAAAGCCTCTGGAAAGCTGAGAGGCAGAGAACATAAGGCTCATTATTGTGCAGTAACAATAGAATAGTTTGTGAGTTGTTTTTATGCAGGGAATGGTTAAAGTATTCTGGCCGGACACACTGACTTTCTATACTCTGGTTTTGCTCCTAGTGATGGCTCATGTAGCTCAGATCAAGTA